>JH430608.1:5275-24966 GCA_000239455.1 Strigamia maritima | reverse complement strand
CTGAATGGTTACAGGTACAAGTTACACATAGACAATCATATAGATTCAACATTAATTCAGTACAGAGGCCCAGAATAAGCTCTTGCAAGAGCTTATATACCATGGGACCATGGGGTTTCTTGAGTTTCCCCCAATCCGGGAACAGGAATACTGATAAGCAGATTAACTGATTTGCATATCAGTGAGTCATAATGAGTTGATCAAATCAAATCAACTCCTTGATCAAAGTTATGTAAATCCCATAGAATATCTAAAATATTCAAAAAGCACATGGTAATATTTAGGGTTAACTTTATTTATATTCATATTTAAAGTATTCTTATCCCTAAATAGTCTTACTCTACTTAAATAAGCATTTCACAACAATATTTATTATTGTTGAAGCACAATAATCACCTTTATGATGATTTATCGTAACTTTTCTGCAACAATAAACATACTTATTCATTGTATAATTCTCTCTAATATTTATCAAAATATAGAGAGAATATTTATTCAAATATTTTATTACTTTAATAAATATTTTTATTTTCATAAAATTTGAATTTCTTGTTTCAAATCTGGCGCGATTTTAGCAAATCGCGCCCTCTGGTGGCAATTTATAATATGCTACGGTATTGAACCGTCACACATCACCCCATGGAGAAGTGAGTGCGTCCCGCATCACAAAACTTATTCATGAGATTATTCCAACATGGCGACTACTCGCCTGCTCGTGAAATTTATGCGAATTCCACAAGTTGGTAAGTTCTTTCACTTTAAAATATTTTATGATGAGTTTCTTAACTTTATTTATTGTTTAATAAACATCTAAGTTTTTTATGTATAAATTCGTTCAAATGAATGTCTTTATTATAAGAAACATAACACAATTTTTTATTGTAGTGAAGAAGTAAGTAGGTTGGTTTTTAATTTCTTTTTCAAATGAATACATATTAATTGCTATTAATTTTCATGTAACATTAATCATCTATTTAGATGGTTTTTATTTCCTTAAAATTAAAAAACCTCGCTTGGCTTCTAATCAGAAGCCTTTTTACCCTTTCTTCTGGGCGGTCTTTTCGAGGGACGAGTGGCTGTGGAAGCGGCTGCTTCTTCTTTCTCCTTTGGCTGTGGCGCCGCTGAAGGTCCTGGTACGCCAAGCGACATTGGAGCTTCAACTGAAGTTGCTTCTTCCTTTTCTACCTTCTGCGTCCATGACTGCTTGTCTCCATCCGGAGGGGTGGGGGCCCGACTTGCAGCTTTTCTTGTAACTGCACTGGCGACGGAATCCACATCGGAATCTAAAGGTAGGTTTGCCACTTGCATCGCTAATTCCTCAGTCGGGGAATCTTCTGCCGTTAGGACTTCCGTATCATACGTTACGATATCCATCCTCATGTATAAGCTTGTCAATGTTGGCAGCTTGTCGAACCAATGGTCGTCAATTTCCTTGTCGGGCGTCGACCCGATTTGTGCTAGCAAGATCTTCCAAACTTGCTCGGCTTCTCGAAATTTTCGTCCTCTACTTTTATCGAGGATTAATTTCATGATTCAAGTTGTGGCGACGTACTGTCCCCACGGGGTGTATCCGCGGCGGATGCACCAAGTGATGCGTTCTGCTAAAGCAATAATGTCCAGTGCGTAATGGTTGACCTCCAGTTGGATGGTCTCTTCCGGCAGGAAACCTTGTGGTGGTTCGTAAGGTATCACCAAGATGACTTCAGTGGGGGGACGTCCTCGACTTCGAGTTTTTCCTCCTTTTTCGACGTCCCTTTCGAGGTTCCGGACGGAGTCTTGCTCTCGGTGTCGGTCTGAGTGTTCCTATATGTCCCCTGAATTTCGAGGGGCAGCCAACTCTGTGGTGGAATCACCTTTAACCCATTCGGGGTCAAGCGAGGAGTTAGCCTTCGGGGATCCACATGGATCGCTTTCCCACGAGACGAATGCATTACCTTGCACGAAGGACACGTTGCCCAAATCCGTTTTTTGTCGCGTTTCACTCTTTTGACCAAAATTGGTATGATGTCTGAATATCAGGGTGCGGATCGATTTTGAATTTTGGTCCCCTTGCAGTTGGGACACTGCAGTGCATCGACGGCGGGTCCGCAACCAATGCACCATCCGGTGGCTCCGCAGAATTGACATGGAATCTGAGTTGCGGGATCCAGGTTTAAATTTTCATGCGGAATTCCAGCATTAATTTCCCTCTCGCACTTTTCTCGTTGCTCTTTTAATGCCTGCTTCACCTTATTCGCTTTGTCGATTTCGATTCGGTGACTGTCGCGAGGAGCAGGGGGCTGCTTAGTCATAGATGCGGCTGCAGCATAACTGGGTTTACTCGGAGAGGATTCATCTTTCGGTTGAATGAACTTTTTATCATGTGAACGATGATATCCGGCCGGAGGTGGAGCATCTGCTACATCGGGTCGGTTAACGTCGTGAGTCTTTGGTAGCAAAGGAACCGAAGGCGTAAAATCATTTGATCGAGTGATCAGTCGTCTGGCTTCCCCTCGTTTGAACCAGTCCCTATAGATGGTTGTCCGGAGAATGGAGGGGTCTTTCTTTACATACACCTTCATTAATTCGATCTGAATCGAATTTTTTGGGCCATTCCAATCGATGGCTTCTTCTGGCATGGGCTCCTTAGGTTCTTCGACTAAACTACGCGAGGGAGCTGACTCAATGACGGTTTCCATCCGGATCTGGTTTCGAGGTGCGACTTGCACTTGTGCTAAAGGTTGTAATCCTGCGAATGCAGAATATTGTCCAAACCCTTGCTGATAGTATTTATTCGGCGGAGGTTGTTGCTGCTGCTACAGCAAAGCTTGCGCCTGTTGATGCCAATAATCTACTTGCGACAACAAATCCTGAATGGGTGCCATCGAACTTCTTGCTGGCGTCGCCGTTGGAATCGTGACTTCAGTTGAAATCGCTGGCATGGTTCCGGTTGAGATCGTTTTCTTCGGCGTTCGTGGTTCTCTCGAGGCCGATTTCTTGGAGCGGCGCTTTCGATGCGTTCGCTCACTGCTTGTGGAGTCCGTAACACTTGATGAATCAGTTGATTCATACCTTCGGTCTCGATATGCATGTTTCAACACATGTCGGCTCTTTCCACAGTGTCGACCCATATCGTACTAAATTCATAGATAATATAAAAATTAAAACTTGGTTCAGTAGTTTATATACTGAAGTAGGAATATACGTTTCTACTATTTGTACGTTTGTACGTGTTTCGGTTGAAACGGGGAAAATACTCCGCATGGCTCGCGTGGTCGAATTTTCTTTTTAAAGTATATTCTCTAACTAGAAGTATACAGATTGGTTTAGAGTTGGTCAATCTATTATTATTCATTAATAGTTTTACCTTCTCTAATCGAAATTCGACAGTGTTGCTCCGTGTCGTGACCTGGGCTTCGTGTGCTACTTTTAAATAAAATTTTCCTACTCTTAATCTGAGTGATAGTGTTCTGGTCCCTGATTGGTCAGTTTTGATCACGGGACTACCATATGGTTTTTCCGAGTCTTTTTAATAATTTGTTAATTATCTGAGTAAAAATTCGTAATATGTTAATTAATACTCGTAGTAGTGGATTGATTACTTAAATCAACTTTGGTGACAAATCCGTCAATATATTTTCTATTTGGTTTACGAGTTCGTGGTCTTCTACCGGGAGGTTTAATAGGTGGAACGTACGTACCATTCCGTTTAGCCTCTCGTTTTAGATGCTTTTTATGATGTCGACCTTGGGTTTTGACATCGGGATTTGACGAATTCGTCTGCTCGACCTGTATTTCAGGTTGACTAGGGATGATAATATCCTTTTGGATATTGTTCTTTTCGGACATCCAATTTGGATTTGGATGTTCTGTATTAGTTCCTACTAATTGATTTTCTTCCCACTCTTCGATGGGGTATGAAGGAATATATGGCAATAAATCTTGCGTGTTAATTGATTTCTCAATTTTTCTATTCCCGATTTTCGTGAGTTCATATGCACCTCCTCCATGGATTTTGGTGATTTCCCATGGGCCATCACGTTTTATCGCTAAACCCTTAGTGATATTATTATCTTTATCCGATAATATGTGTCTTTCTCCAAACTAAATCACCTAATTCATATTCACATATATGATATTTATCATTATGTACTTTTTCGTGTTTCTCATAATTTTTCTGCATCCTATGATACATATTTTGATGAGCACGCTTTAATACATCGAGTAGTTTTTTAAGATACTCTTCGGGCTTATTTTTGTCAAGGGATATCCCGTGATATAATATTCGAGGATCGAAAGGTAGTGGGGCTTCTCTTCCCGCGTTAAGTAACATGGGAGTGTGTCTTAATGCTTCCGATACTTGAGTTCGAGATGCAAATGCAAATTCATTGAGATATTTTGGCCAATGAGAATGTACATCTGTGTAGATGGCCAACATTGTTTTAATATCTCTATTTACCCTTTCTGTTGAGTTAGAGTGAGGGGTATACGTGCTCGTATGAGCCATTGTAATGTTCCTCTTTGCACAAAATTCTTTGTATACTGCACTGACAAATTGTGATCCATTATCACTAATGATTTTAGACGGATGACCAAATCTACAACTTCGTTTATTTTCTCTACTATTTTCTTAGCACTTACTACAGCGAGAGGAAATAATTCCACGTATTTAGTACATTGGTCAATTATGACTAATATCCATTTTAAATTGCCTTTTGCATTTGGTTTCGGACCACATAGATCTACGCAGATGGTTTCCCATGGATAGGTCATGTTGTGCGGAACATATGGTTAGGTTTATACTGTGACAATGTTGACAACTTCTTACATAAACTCTAATGTCTCGGCTCATTCTGGGCCAATAATAAATTTGTTTTGTCCTATGAAGGGTCTTGCTGATTCCAGCGTGTCCACTTAGTGGGTAACCGTGACAGGCAAACATTACTCTCCTAATTAGAGATCGAGGTACTACTGCTTTGAATCCATTTCCTGAATCGTTTAATTCTTCGTCAAATGTTGGATTAAAGTATACCAATAAACCGTCTTTATTAGTTGATTCCTTTGAATCCAACATATATCCACCAATTTTCTCCATCCAATTGGGTGGTTTATTTAATTTTTTCCTTTCATTATCTTTTCATAATAAATAATTTCGAATTCCGAGACAGAATTCATCCTTCATTTGAGCTTCTATTAATTCTTCTCTTGTTGGGGGTACTATGTTTAATAGGTCAGTTAATGCACTGTAGAGTGTTTGCTCCTGCTCTATCTCATCCTCCCCCTCTTCTAAAAATTCTTTAGAATTTTCAGACGAAGTCTCCGAATTACTAGAAAATTTAACACAAATTTCTGCGTTTCGAAGTTTTACTTCGCATTTGCATAAATGTATGTTGTCTTCACCCGTTTTATCGATTGGTAAGAGTGAAGATTTATTTCCATCCCAATTTGGCCAATATTGGGTTACTTCTTTTTCTTCTACGTGATCATCAGCTGGGATATCCTCTGCTGATAAAGGTGCTCTAGATAAGGCATCCGCTACTTGGTTTAATCTACCTTTTCGATAGACAATTTTAAAAGCTCCACATTGGATTTTAATGGCCCATCGTCCAAATCGACCTGATGGTTCAGAGGTGCTCATTAGCCATTTTAATGCTTGTGCATCTGATTCCAATATGAATGTTCCGTATTCTAGGTAAGGTCGGAATCGATCTATTGCCCAAACTACTGCGAGACACTCTAGTTCGGGTGTCAAATAACGAACTTCCGCTCCTCGTAGAACTCTGCTTGCAAATGCAATGGGTTTTGGTGTAGGTACATTTTTCTGTCTCTTCTCGTCCCAGAAATCAACGTCTTGACATAAAACTACACCTAAACCTTGCTGTGATGCATCTGTTAATACTACAAAAGGTTTCTTGTAGTCAGGCATCATTAACACATTTTCTGCACACAATTTTGATTTCAATTCGTCGAATGCAGATTGTTGGGGGTCTCCCCATTCGAAGGGTACTTTACCACTCATTATCTTAGTTAAAGGTAAGGCGATGGTTCCGAAGTTTGGAATAAACTTTCGAAAAAAGTTTATCGCACCATGAAAACGCTGGATAGCTTTCGCATCTGTAGGAGTTCGAAATTTTTTAATTGCCGAAATTTTATCGGGATCTCCCCTTAAACCTTCTGGTGTAATAAGATGTCCTAAAAATTTGAGCGAAGTTCTTCCAAACTTTGATTTCTTTAAGCTAACTGTTAGGTTAGCTTGTCTTAATTTTTCCAATACAATTCGAACATTTTCCATATGTTCTTCCCATGTACTAGAATAAATTATTACATCGTCTAAATAAACTGATGCAAAAGATGTGCAATCGGGTTTGATTATTCCTTCCATCATCGTTTGGAATGTGTTGGGTGCATTGCACAACCCAAATGGCATTCGAGTAAATTGGTATTTACCCTTTGGAGTATAAAAAGCAGTTTTCTGTTCATCTTCCTCTGCCATTTTAATTTGGTAATATCCTTTAACCAAATCTAATAAAGTAAAAAATTTTGCTTTTTCGCAATTGTGGATCAATTGATCAATATTTGACATTTGAATGGCTTCAACTTCTGTTATGGCATTCAACCGCCTGTAATCTATACAGAGACGATAGGTACCGTCTGGTTTGGCTACTTTACTGGGTGACTTATATAAGGACCCGTAGCTTTTTCTATTAATCCAAGTTCTTCTAATTCTTTAATTAGTTTCAACATGATTAATTTTTTGGCGGGATTATACATCCTATAGGGATTTTTAGTAATTTTGGCACCATCTTTAAATTTAATATGATCACTAAATACATCCTTAACACTTGTTAAAACTTCTTTCAACGCTAAGCGTTATTCAGCTGTGCAGTTACTTCCAGTTAACAATTTTTCGTCCCAGTTAGTTTTTTCGCCAAAAAAACAGAAAGAGACCGAGAAAAAATATCACCATTTGAGTGCGGATTCGAACCAATAAAATCAGCACGGCTACCATTTTCACTGCGATTTTTTCTAGTAGTATTAATTTTCCTAATTTTTGATGTCGAAATCTCGCTACTCCTACTCCTCTTGTAACAACTCTGTGTTATACACAAATATTGTTTTTAGAGAAGCTTCTCTAAATCCTTCTGAATAGGGGACATATGGGATTATTAACCCTGGTATCCGAGTACATGAGAAATATCCTTCACCTGGATGCATATTCAAATGGACCCTTCGCATAAAATTATGTCCAATAATTAAAGAGCATACTTCCTTTGGTAATATGAAGAAATTCATGGGGTAAGCTGTTTATGCCATTCGATACAAAGAGTTATTTGCCCCACTGGTGTGTGTTCGATACCAACCGCACAAACTTTCACATTTGGTGGAGCTTCCTGAATATAATCGGGAAGACAACCAGTATTGGTCAACATGTGTTCACCAATAAAGCACTGATTAGCGCCAGAATCTATTAAAGCATTGTAGGTTAATCCACCTATCGTAACTTGCATTCGAGGACTATCTTCAGCCGTAATTAGTCGTCGAATGTAATTAACTCTTTCTTGTTCAGTTCTCCAAGGTTTCTTTCTAATTTTTGAGTTCAATCTTTTAGTTTTTCGAATCCTTTTTTGAAAACTGGTTTCGTTATAATCATCAGTTTCTAATGATAATTTATTTAAATGTTCGACCATTAGATTGATATTTTCGTTAACTTCACCCGTTTGGCTGGAGCTATTTTCAGATACTTTTAATTCTTTAAATGTATCTAAAATCATTTCTTCTATTAATCTTCCGATTTAGGGGGTTGGACGATTTCAGTAACCCCCTTAATCAGTTTTTTTGAATATTTTCTTCGGTTACTGGGACTATTGGACCTACTAGCGATTTTGCAATTGCTAACATCTGATCTAAAGTAGGTTGCATACTCTTCTGAACCGAAGATTGTATTCTAGCTTCCATGCTTTGAACAGTTTTGTCCAAAGTTTCTTGGGTAATCCAGGTAGTTTTTGCCTTCTTTTGGGCTGTTTCTATAAGTGTGGAATCTGTTTCTTCGGTAGAACGTTTTTGACCTCTTGGTTCTTTTCCGTTCTTTTTACACCATGCCAAGTACGATTTGCACTCAGCCCTTTGGTGTCCTGGTTTTTTGCAGGAAAAACAGTTTCCTTTTGGACGACCTGTTTCTAAAGCAGCGTGGTACAATTGTACTCTTGCTTCTAATTCTCCGTCTGAATCTGAATATTCGTACTTATTTAGTACTGATTCTAACTCGGTTTTGTTAATTTCTAAATTTCTCACGGATTCATGAGTTTTCTTATGATTGTGGTTTCTGTTTAGATTCCTCTTTCTTTTCTACCACTGGTGATTTCGGATTAGGATCGTCGTAAATGCATTTTTGCTTCGTAACCCTTGTTAGGATTGTGTTGAAGTTCTCGTATTTTCTCAACCCTGTCGAGTTGATGATATTCTTACCATTTTGATTAACATTTGTAAAAATGTCAAAAGCGGCTGATTGTGGGGTGACAGTATCTTGCTGTATCCACAGATCATTGTACCTCAACACAAAAGCATAGAAAGATTCGTCATCTCTCTGTTTCATGTGTTTTAGTAAGTTTACTTTGGCTATTATGGAGAGATCGAATCGATCTTTAAATTTATAGACGAAATCGTCCCAGTTTGTAAAACTTTCTAAATTTTGGGCATACCATGTATACGCTGGTCCTGTTAGAAATAGGGCAAGGCCATTTTTTATCACTTTGTCCAAAGTGATTCCTTTCATAGGATTTACAGCTTCCGCTGCATTTAGGAACCGTAAACAATCATTTTGTTCACCGTTAAAAGTAGTGATGTTGGTTCTTACGAGGGAAGGGTTTTGTTCTTTGGCAAGAACTTCTGATGCCCTTGTAATTCCTCTACTCCAGGCATTTCCTAATGCTTGAAGTTCCTCTAGGCTTAGATGTAGCCTTGCCTCCGTATTCGCTTTTTTAGACGATTTCTTTTTACTAGATTTGTTCTTTTTAGAACGTGGTGGGGATCTACTACTTGACGAGGAGTCGGATGTAGACTTTGCTCGACGATTTCGTTGTGATTTCGATCTACATTCTCTTCTTGGAGAGGGAGATTTGTCTATTGAAGATTCCTCTTCGATAGGGTTATAACATGGCGTCTTCCCTTGTCGGTTGACGCTTGGCATAATAATCTTTCATGTTTTCTCCTTTTTTAGGGAGAATCCTTCTTATCCCACTTTACTTATTTTTAAGAATATTGGGGGTTTCCAACTAATTTTCGTTCTCAGTCGAAAGATCTTTATTAGTTGTATTAGTTTGGCTATCCAAACTTTCTGTGTTGTTCTAACACTTCCAACTATGTTTATTTGTTCTAGGGTTTGGTTCCCGTTTTCCCTTACTAATCGTAAGGCTGTTAGTAGATTGTGCATTAGCGGGTCTTTCATTGCTTCTGCAACGTATTGTCTCGCTTCGTCCACATTCTTAAATTTATTAGCGGGAAGATCGTACAATCTTCGAAACTCGGCAAGATCAGGTGATTCTTGCACGGTTTCTATTTTTTCATTTGGATTTTCACCCACTTTGCCTAATGGTCGGTTGTTAGGATTTAACACCGATATGTGGATAGGGGGCCCATCTCTCATAGGTGTATGGAGGGGCAACGTATTCTCGGCCGTTATCGGGGTTGAAGTCTGTTCTTCAAAGATGGTTGGCATCATTTTCTTCTTCGGATAAGTGTCTAGGATCTATTAAACTATACGAATGACAATATTGTCATTTTATTCTGCCTTATATACTGTATAAACGTATACCAGCTATTGGTCAGTTTTAACCAATCAGTAATTAATTTCAGTTCATTTGGATACGTATGAATACGTTTCCGAATTATTTTATTTTTCCTGGCGGAATGTATTAGTATCTCATCCTTTTTATTTTTCGTATCTCGAAGAATTTAGAATATTTTTAATTTTATTGATGTCAATATCTTTCTACAACTTATAGAGTTTATTTTAAATTTTCTTAAATTTTATTTACTTTATATTTCCTTTCTTCCCTTCTAGGAACTTGGATAATTTCTTAGAAGCAGGTTTCGACCCGCGAAAAACTTTATTTCAAATGAATTATCTTTTAGTTTGACTTCACCCCGTGATAGGATGTTATATAAATTTCAAAATAATTTTATTCGAATGATTTAGATCAAATAAAATTCTTTACCAATATTCTATAAATTGGTCTTTATTATTTATTAATTTTAATAGACAACTATACACTGTTTCTTATGTTTATAAGAAGTTGTTTTTATTCAAAACTTACGAGCATTATAACATTAAAACCCTAATTATAAGAGTTATTCAAATCTTTCTTTCAACCTGCTTTCATTCTTCCTTAACGATACGCAGGACTTTGGGACAAGTACCTTCACCCTGTTTCTGCGGTAAATCTCGAAACAGCAGTATGACAGGTAGTTTACCGCAACATACTAGTATGATTGGCATTCACTCATAAAGTGTTTTAAACCTTACCAACCCAACGATCCTATAGAGCTCTATCGTAAATTTGGAACTAATTACAGATCAATCGATCGAAGAAAATCTTACTCTTTTTATTTCAAAAAAGTTTGAACTGTAGCTAAACAATTTGATTAGGTATTAATGTTTCCATTAACGAGAAATAAAGGAATTTATACAAATTCCCAGATTTCTTTTTTAATACATTTTGGGGGTTGTAGAGACTTTCATACTCTGCTAGAAAGTTTTCGTAAGTGTTTGAGTTTAGTGGTTTACATGGATCTGCATCAAACTCGTTGTTTAGACAAGCCATGCAAATTATTCACTTTTCGGATTTATAGAGTACCGAACTGACCAATGTAAGACTACCCAGAAACATCGAATTAGTCACATTAAAAGCAGAAAATATTAAATTTCTCTAAAGCGAATAAAAAAATCATCGTAACTCGCGCTCACTAATTATTACAATTTGGCGGTTTTAAGGCAGAGATTATAACAATTTTAAGGGCGATTGGAGCCGATTAACTAATTATTCCAAAAAATTCTACTTTCGGACCGTCAAAATTTGTATTTTTGGGTCCCCTAACTATATTTGATTCTACAGATACAATTCTATATCGATATGAAAATTGTTTTGGATGAAAAATATTTTCGCTCTTTTTTCCCTAGGCTAGTAAAACATGGTTCGAATAACTTCACCCCATCTCTGCTGTACATCTCGAGACAGCAGTCTGACAGATATTCAGCACCGCATAACCAATTCGAGAATTAGTTATGGTCTATAACTCCAACCAAGTTCAAAAGAATTACAGACATATTTCAAACCGAACACAAAACTCAAAAGTGATGGAAACTTGTAAGACTAGTAATTTGTGAAAATAAAATCAAACATTTACCCTAACAATTTAACTTATCATCGTATCACTCTTTTAATCGGTGATAACAATGTTTCATTCCGTATGGAATTTTTTGCCCAAATAATTTTAACATTCGAATGAATCCAAAATTTATTCAATATATTATATTCGAACAAAATTCCACAGAATCTAAATACGATACAAAAATCCAAAACAGAATGTTAGTTAAAACTTTACGAAATTTGCATAAATTAAATAATTTATGCAATCTCGGTAGAACCTCCACGTGTGACGATCTGACTTTTTCCCAAAGTGCTATTTACACTTTACAATGGGGTCAAGACAGTAAATCATGAGAACACGTGGATTTTCTTTACTAGAAAACCTCCACTTGTCACAGGGACAAGAAACCATAAAAATACATAAACACTTGCAAGACACTGAGTTTTGGATAAAGTAAAGTAAATAAACATGAAAACAAGGAATTTTATCAAATCATAACATTTATTACGGATCATTGCAAACTACAATGATCCGAGGTCAATTATCATGAAATATCAATAACAGAGGCAATAAAATACTTGAAAATATATCGAGACTATCAATTTATTCTAATTTAGCCAGGAAACTGGCAAAACATTATCGAAACTTTAACTATCAGGCAGAGGCTTGATAAACTAATAATAATACAATTTACAAAATAATATTACGAATCTTCTGTTGTTTCCTGGCGCTCTTTGGTTCCTAATCGAGGTAATGCACTGTCGAATCCTGTGAATATCGGCGTTCATCGGTCGGGTGATCGTCACAAATTAGCGATACCACGTGGTAGTGGCTTACACCTGTATTTTGAGCGTTGCGGTGAAAACTCACTCTTTTCTATTTCAATTATTACATTCGAGTGAATATAATAATTGCAAGTATTTAAAAAAACGTCAACTATCGATAAGAGACTTAAATAAAAGTATAAATTAGCGGGAAGAAGTCGGTTATGGAATTCAAAGGGAATTCCTCGGCCGTCATGATTGAATCGGGCGCGCCGCATTAAACCGAATGCGTTGTTCTCGAGCGGTGCCGAAGCACGTGACAGTTAGCGCCCACTCCTGATACAGGTAGCGGTTGCTGCTCGGTCCGAGCGGACTCGATACAATCAAGTTTTGTCCAATAAGACTGGCCTACATGCAAAAGCACAAGTATATTCTCGGTACATTTACCTTCGGGTTTTTCAGGCCCGGCAACTACGGTCTTTAGGGCATTATACCTACTTTAATTTGGTGTTGACAGCCTGCTGGTTCGTATTTAAAGCAAAAGGTGATAAAAATGACTCTGAATGGTTACAGGTACAAGTTACACATAGACAATCATATAGATTCAACATTAATTCAGTACAGAGGCCCAGAATAAGCTCTTGCAAGAGCTTATATACCATGGGACCATGGGGTTCCTTGAGTTTCCCCCAATCCGGGAACAGGAATACTGATAAGCAGATTAACTGATTTGCATATCAGTGAGTCATAATGAGTTGATCAAATCAAATCAACTCCTTGATCAAAGTTATGTGAACCCCATAGAATATCTAAAATATTCAAAAAGCACATGATAATATTTAGGATTAACTTTATTTATATTCATATTTAAAGTATTCTTATCCCTAAATAGTCTTACTCTACTTAAATAAGCATTTCACAACAATATTTATTATTGTTGAAGCACAATAATCACCTTTATGATGATTTATCGTAACTTTTCTGCAACAATAATCATACTTATTCATTGTATAATTCTCTCTAATATTTATCAAAATATAGAGAAAATATTTATTCAAATATTTTATTACTTTAATAAATATTTTTATTTTCATAAAATTTGAATTTCTTGTTTCAAATCTGGCGCCATTTTAGCAAATCGCGCCTTCTGGTGGTAATTTATAATACGCTACGGTATTGAACCGTCACAAATCCAACCCTTGCTGATTGGTTAAAACTGACCAATGTCTAGTATACTTCTCCGATACCAGTATACAGTATATAAGACAGACTAAATGACAGCATTGTCATTCGTATAGTTTAATAGACCTCAGACTAGTATCCAGGAAAAAGATGTTGCCAATCACCCAGAAAAATCGACTTTGACCCCGATGATGAACGAAAGGACGTTACCCCTCCATACACCTATGAGAGACAATCCGCCCATCCATGCGTCGGTGTCAAACCCGAATAACCAACCATTAAGAAACCTTGGTGAAAGTTCAACTGAAAAAAGCCAAGAGAAAGTAGAAACCATGCAGGAATCACCTGATCTTGCTGAATTTCGAAGATTGTACGATCTTCCACCAAATAAATTCAAGAATGTGGAAGAGGCACGGCGATATGTTGCAGAAGCAATGAAAGATCCGCTAATGAATAACCTTCTAATAGCCTTGCGTTCAGTAAGAGAAAAAGAGAATACAACCCTAGAACAAATAAACATAGTTGGAAGTGTCGAAACCGACACAAGTAGCACAGCTACACAAACCAATTCCACCGATAAAAACATTCGACTGAAAAAGAAAATCAGTCAGAAACCCCCAATATTGTGGGAGATAGAGGAAGTGGGATACGAAGAATCCTCCCTAAAAATGGGGAAAGTCTTAAGGAATACTACGCCAGGCGACAGCCGGCAAGAGAAAAGACGCCTTCGTAAAACCCCGAAGAAGAAAACTCTTCAGGAGAGGAATCCCTCCCTCCAGTAAGAAAGACGAGATCCAAATCACAACGACATCGTCGATCATCTACTTCCGAATCTTCATCGGGCAGCAGATCCCCCCGTCCAAAAAAAAGCAAAACTAAAAAGAAAAGTTCAAGAAAAACGGACAAATGCAGCCACAGGACTGCACTTAATT
This sequence comes from Strigamia maritima, assembly GCA_000239455.1. NCBI lineage: Eukaryota > Metazoa > Arthropoda > Chilopoda > Geophilomorpha > Linotaeniidae > Strigamia > Strigamia maritima. The sequence goes on along the minus strand of JH430608.1, from coordinate 10,742 downwards.
CTAGAAGAACTCCAAGCATTAGGAAATGCATGGGGCAGGGGAATAACTAGGGCACCAGACGTCCTAACGAAAGAACAGAACCCTGGTCTAGTAAGAACCAACTGTCCTCTAAAAGGAACCAATGTCACTATCTTTAATGGCGAACAAACAGACTGCTTACGATTTCTAAATGCAATAGAAGCAGTAGTCCCCATGAAAGAAATTACTTTGGATGAAGTAGTAAAAAATGGGCTAGCCTTATTTCTAACAGGGTCGGCATACACTTGGTATGTCCAAAACCTAGATAACTTTACTAACTGGGACGACTTCGTCTACAAATTCAAAGATCGATTCGATCTTTCTGTGATAGCAAAAGTAAATTTGCTAAAACATATGAAGCAAAAAGACGATGAGTCTTTCTATACCTTTGTATTAAGGTATAACGATCTGTGGGTTCAGCAAGACACTGTCACCCTATCTAGGGTGACAAAACAGAAATGCATATACGACAATTCGGATCCTAATCCAAAATCTTCGATAGTAGAAAAGAAAGAGGAATCTAGACAGAAACCTCATTTTCACAGAAATCACAATAATAAGAAACGTCATGACTCTGTGAGAAACAGAAATAAACGAGATCGAGTTGGAATCAGTATTGGATAAATACGAATATTCCAATTCGGAAGGAGAATTAGAAGCTAGGGTGCAATTGTACCATGCCGCTTTGGAAACAGGTCATCCAAAAGGAAACTGTTTCTTCTGCAAAAAAGCAGGTCACCAACGGGATGAGTGTGAATCGTACTTAGCGTGGTGCAAAAATAACGGAAAAAAACCAAGAGGTCAAAAACGTTCAACAGAAGAAACATATTCCACACTTGTGGAAACAGCCCAAAAGAAGGCAAAATCCACATGGATTACCCAAGAGACATTGGACAAAACGGTCCAAAATATGGAGGCTAGGATACAAAATTCAGTTCAGAAGAGTATGCAGCCAACCTTAGATCAAATGCTAGCAATTGCCAAATCGCTAGTCGGTCCAATAGTCCCAGTAACAGAAGAGAGTATTCAAAAAAACTGATTAAGGGGATTACCGAAACCGTCCAACCCCTTGAATCGGAAACTTTGATTGAAGATATGATAATAGATGCATTTAAAGAATTAAAAGTATCTAAAAACAGCTCCAGCTAAACGGGTGGAGTATGTGAAAATATCGATCAAATGATCGAACAATTAAATAAATTATCGTTAGAATTACGGCTGAAGATAGTCCTCGAATGCAAGTGACAATAGGTGGACTCACCTATAATGCTTTAATCAATTCAGGCGCTACTCAGTGCTTTATTGGTGAACACATGTTAACTAAAACTGGATGTCTTCCCGATTACATTCAGGTAGCACCACCCAACATGAAAGTTTGTGCTGAACACACTCCAGTGGGACAAATAACTCTTTGTATCGACTGGCACCATCAGCTTACCCCAATGAATTTTTTTATTTTACCAAAAAGAGTATGCTCTTTGATTATTGGGCATAATTTTATTCGGAGAGTTCATCTGAATATGCATCCAGGTGAAGGATACTTCTCTTGTACTCTAATAACAGGACTAATAATCCCATACGTCCCCTATTCAGAAGAATTTAGAGAAGCCTCTCTAAAAACAATATTTGTATATAATACAGAACTTTTACAAGATCCTAACTGGGATGAAAAATAATTAACTGCAAGTAACTGCACAGCAGAAGAACGTCTAGCTTTGAAAGAAGTATTAACAAGTGTTAAAGGCATATTTAAAGATAAACCCGGCTGTTTTGATCTAAGGTTGGCTGCATACTCTTCTGAACTGAATTTTGTATCCTAGCCTCCATATTTTGGACCATTTTGTCCAATGTCTCTTGGGTAATCCATGTGGATTTTGCCTTCTTTTGGGCTGTTTCCACAAGTGTGGAATCTGTTTCTTCCGTTGAACGTTTTTGATCTCTTGGTTCTTTTCCGTTATTTTTGCACCATGCCAAGTACGATTCGCACTCATCTCGTTGGTGCACCATATTAAATTTAAAGATAGTGCCAAAATCACGAAAAACCCCTGCAGGATGTATAATGCTGCCATAAAATTAATCATGTTAAAACTAATCAAAGAATTAGAAGAACTTGGATTGATTGAAAAAGCTACAGGTCCCTATATAAGTCACCTGGTAATAGTAGCCAAACCAGACGGTAGCTATCGTCTCTGTATACATTACAGATGGCTGAATGCCATAACAGAAGTTGATGCCATTCAAATGCTAAATATTGATCAATTAATCCATAATTGTGAAAAAGCAAAATTTTTCACCTCACTAGACTTGGTTAAAGGATATTACCAAATTAAAATGGCGGAGGAGAACAAACAGAAAACTGCCTTCTATACTCCAAAGGATAAATACTAATTTACTCGTATGCCATTTGGACTGTGCAATGCACCCAACACGTTTCAGACGATGATGGAAGGAATAATCGAACCCACATCTTTTGCGTCAGTCTATTAGGACGACGTAATAATTTACTCCAATACCTGGGAAGAACATATGAAACATGTTCGGATCGTACTGGAAAAATTAAGACAAGATAACCTAACAGTTAGTTTAAAGAAATCGAAGTTTGGCAGAACTTCACTCAAATTCTTAGGACATCTTATTACACCACAAGGTTTAAGAGGAGATCCTGATAAAATTTCGGCGATTAAAAAATTTCCAACGCCTACCGATGCTAAAGCTAGCGATTTCATGGTGCAACAAACTTCTTTAGGAAATTTATTCCCAACTTCGGAACAATTGCATTACCTTTAACTAAGATAATGAGTGGTAAAGTACCATTTGAATGGGAAGAACCTCAACAAACTGTATTTGACGAATTAAAATCAGAACTATGTGCAGAAAATGTATTAATGATGCCTGACTACAAAAAATCTTTTGTAGTTTTAACAGATGCATCACACCAAGGTTTAGGTGCAGTACTATGCCAAGACCTCGATTTCTGGGACAAGAAAAGACAGAAAAATGTACCTACATCAAAACCCATTGCATTTGCAAGCAGGGTTCTACGAGGAGCTGAAGTTCGTTATTCGACACCTGAACTAGTGTCTAGCCGTAGTTTGGGCAATAGATCGATTCCGACCTTATCTAGAATACGGCACATTCATATTGGAATCAGATGCGCAAGCATTAAAATAGCTAATGAGCACACCCGAACCATTAGGTCGATTTGGGCGATGGGCCATTAAAATCCAATGTGGAGCTTTTAAAATAAACTATCGAAAAGGTAGATTAAATCAAGTAGCAGACGCCTTATCAGCAGAGGTTATCCTTGCTGACGACCACGTAGAAGAAAAAGAAGTTGTGACGGTCTCGAACCGCAGTTATGGCGAGGAATTGCCACTAGAGCGCGCTATGCGTCTTTAGCGGCATATTCAATCTATAACATTAAATATAAATAAGTGGATAATAAATATCGCACTTATTTATGACCAATACCAAAAGTAATGGCCAATAAATATATAATTTATATATTCTATTGACCATTCGGCCCAATCCACATCGGAATGTTGGATGATACCGGAAGTGGTCATTACATTCCACAACCGGCATCACCCATTGGCCACTGTTATCTACACATTCCTTAGGGATTAGTGAGAGATTAGCAGAGTATATAAGCTCAAGCAAAACAGGAAGTAGTGTGAAATACTAAACTGAAACCCTGAACTGAATGTTTGATCTGTGATATTGTTTGCCTGTGATTATTTGCCTAGATGGTATGTGTTATTATATTGAGTGTATATATTGATATTTGAAGTGTAGTGTAACATAACCATAGCATTTTATGGGTTGCGTGTTAACAACCATACTTTGAATGTCTTACATGTATATAGTCGGTGTATTACATTTCCCTGTGGCACCTGTGTTTGTGTTACTCAGTAACACCTGTTAATAGATGAATATGAGGCAAACATGGGGTCAAAATGACTATACTTCCACATGATGTTGGAGCATTATGTGTTGAGCTTTTGGCCGCCGATGTTGGGGACTGTCTTGTGTCGCATGGGCCATACGGCATCAGGGAGCGACTGTGACACGGCCTTTGACGACGATAGACCTCAATGTGACGCGACATTGGACCGGGGCTGCGGTGAGTAACTCGTCTGTTGTTTACATCCCAATTTCTGGCCCTGGGCCCTTAATGTAGAAATAACGCATGGTGTAATATGCGGAATGTGGGTCAAACAACTTAGGTCGCCACGTGGCTGTGGCTCGACCATTTACACCTCTTTTTCTTCCCCTAATGTTTTATTACAGCTGTGTTGATTGCATTATACTTTCCTGTATAGATGTAATCAATCTATCTTGTTCCTTTTGGTTGTGGCAACTTTAAGTCAACCATACCCCTCAGGATCGCCAAGATATCACCATTGTGTTAAGCCTAAGCACATGGAACCAAATAGGCCTAAGGTATGCAAATCGATCTCATTTGCATATCTTAGTATTTAAATAATTGTAAGTGTAAATAAATTCTATTAAGAAATTAAAACTATATTTGCATAATTTATTCTCGGTACTTTTTGTGGTTTGTATTGTGTTTTATGCATAGTGGGTCGGATGATATTATTACAATATCGATCCCGATTCCACACTGTCACACGTGGAGGTTCTACCTAGATAAAGGTTGCCTCAGGATTTATTTAAAAATAAACACCCTGAGTATAGTCTTTAATTTTCGAATTTATTTTACCAAAATTATTTTTTGGGAATTTCTTGAATTTTCGAAATTCTGCATTTCGAACTTCTAGGAATCCCATTCGATATATTTGTAAGTGTTGTTCATGTTTATTTTATTTTTAATAAATTAAAGGCGAGCTGCACCTTCAAATACGAATGCTGTAATTTTTGGGTGGAAATTGTAGATTCTACAATTTAACCCTTAAATTAAACCCTAAAAAGTTCGAAATTTTATCGATATGATGAATTTTATCGTATTGTTGGAATTTTCCTAGCTTTTCAAAGACCAAATTGTTGAAAAAATGTTAGAGTCGATGCTAGCAACCTGTAGTTAGAGTCGGCACTAACAATTCACTTTTGGTCCGACCTTTTATCGATGATTTCATCAGTGTGAATGTCATACATTGATATTGTTGAAATTTTATCGATAAGAAAGAGAATTAGATTTAAGAAGTATTTTGTTTGAATAAACATTTTATTCTTTTATTTTGTTTTCTAGTATTCCATACCAGATTGCTACTTGGACCTGAGATTTTCTACTTTAGAAGAATGTCTACAGTTCCATGACCAACGGTGTGATGACCAAATCATCTCAATTTATTATATATTTGTTATATTTAAGTTGATTTATTTGGACTCTGTATCCAATTTGTATATTTTATTGGTTTTATTTTAATAAAATAATAAAGTATTTCGAATTTGATATGATGAAGTTTTGTTTTTATTTGTTTATAAAAAC
>AFFK01015661.1:0-10796 GCA_000239455.1 Strigamia maritima | reverse complement strand
CTATTAACGTGTTAGTCGCGATGCGGAGCGCCGGACTATAAGGATGAAGGCCAAGTGGGTTACTTGACCCACGCGACACCCACTCAACTCTTGTTTACGGTATCTATGTTATCGTATTGTCTTGTTAGCGACCCTCTGGTCAGATGGCCCGAGTATTGATCATCATCTGTCTGGGACGCATTGTCATTCGGCAATGTCAGCCCAAACCTTGTGACGAATACAGCCAAAAGTCAATCGTTAGTCGGATCGACCTCCCACTCCAAATCCTGTTAGAACCACTTCAGACCAACCAGGAATGACAGATAAGAGTTCCAGACCTAGGCATACTCCAGATTACCCTCGTACATTTATATTATTACATTCTGTTCGATAGTATATTATTCCTGGCTTTAGATTTGTATAAGTAACTTGTTAGTCAGTGCTCTGTTAATAAATTCCTATTGTCATGTTTTGATAAGTTATGTGTACATTTTTCCCTCTGAGTTTCCGTACAATTTTCACACACTAGGCTATCACTTCCAGATCTCGCGTAGTTGGTAGTGATTTAGTCGGTATTTCGAAGTTATTATCACTTGGTAATTTCCCCGAATATCGGATCGTCACAACTTTTAGCACAGTACATACCTTAATGCATGACGTAGTTGGTGCCATCACGCAATTTCGCGCCATTTCTCATTGTTTATCTCGCGTTTTTCACGTTAGCAAACCTGAACTTCAGATGCTAATAACTTTATGTGATGGTATTTTTTGCCACTCTAAATAAATTGTAAGTGTTATTTGGGGTTTAAATGAGAGTTTAGTAAAATATCATTTTTCTTTTCCTGTAACCTTTAACTGTTTATGAGACAAAGATGTTAATGATGATTTAATGTTAGCTAAACTTGATGACGGTTTATACCGACTATTTGGAAAAGTTAAGTTAAATAAAAGTGAAAAATCAACTTATGTTAATTGTATAAACTTGGTAAAGTCTAAAAATGTGTTAAATGAAGTGTCTAATGAATTTGTAAACAAAGGCAATGCGAATAACCCTAATGATAATTTAATTAATGAAGGTTCAAAAGCGTTATCAATTGAGATTTGGCATAAGCGTTTTGCTCATCAAAATACTAAATATTTGAATTTTCTTTTTAAGGATGAAAATGTTAGTGGATTTCAATTGAGTGGCCAGACTTGGAATTTTGATTGCGACGCATGCAATGTGGGTAAATCAACACGTGAATCTTACAAATCAGATGGGATTTGCATAGCAACTGTGCCATTAGAACTGCTTCACACAGATGTTTGGGGACCAAGTCGAGTGAAATCACTAGGAGGAGCGAAATACTTACTATTTATTGTTGATGACTACTCAAGATACTTATGGGTCTACCCAATGAAGACAAAGGATCAAGTTTTTGATATTTTCAAGTCATTTATACCCAGGATGGAAAGATCATCTGGTTATCAAGTCAAAGCAATCAGAAGTGATCGAGGAGGGGAATATGTTTCTAAGAAATTCGAAAATCATCTAGATGAGCTCGGAATTGAAATTCAAAGGACCAATCCTTATAGTCCACAGATGAATGGCACAGCAGAGTGACTGAACAGGACTGTTTTGAATGGGATGCGGACTATTTTAGAAGAAACCAAATTGCCAAGTTATTTATGGGCAGAATTGGCTGTTTCTTTAATTTATTTGAAGAACAGATTTCCACATTCCAGGATCAAACACCAAATTTCATGTGTTATGGCGGGACAGGAAGCTATCTGTACGGCATTTAAGAGCACTTGGATCAGTATGCTATGTTCATTTCACCAAGCCAGGACGAGATAAGCTGGATCCACGAGCTTGGAAAGGAATTCTGGTTGGATACGCTATCAGAACCAGAGGATACCGAGTTTGGAATCCAGAAAATGATGAAGTTATCGAATCAAAGCATGTTTCCATCAAAGAAAACAAATTCTGGAAACAAATGATGACAAAGCAAGTGGAAGAAGACGACTCAACAGTTGAAAACATCAATTTGCATGATGAATCTTCAAGTGATGAAGAAATTCCTGACCAGACGAAACATGAACTTCCAGAACCGAAAGAAACTCATTTTAGAAGCACATTGTCATCTGGGGGAGCGAGTGGAATTTCACGCACCACGCCTATTGTTCCTAAGCCTTCTCGACAGGAAATCAAAACAAGAAGAGTTGTACAAGAACCAGTCATGACTAAGAGAGGAATTACGGACATGTATAAAAGATGGGAGCGTGAAGAAGTTGAGAGAATAGAAGGAGCGTCATCTGGATATTGCGATATTTACTATTACGCACCAGACGGAACAAGGATGAGAAGTGGACTGGAAGTGCAAACTTATTGTCAATTGCAGAGACCACCGATCATTAATGCGAAATCTTTCTTTAATTTCTCGAAAGTACCGCCTCTAACTGAAACTTTTAGGACAGGATCGGAGTCAGAAGAGGAAATTCCAGAGATTGCAGCTGATTTTACAACTAATGTAGACGGAGAAGCCCACTACGTTGCTAAGAAGCGAATTAGAGCATACTGCGGGAAAGTCAAAGAGCCTCAGACTTACGAAGAAGCCATTGCATCGCCACAAAAGGAATTATGGCAGGCAGCTATTGACAAAGAGCTTGGGACTTTGCAGGAACGTGAAGTTTACGAGGAAGTTAAGAAGCCGAGTTCAGATTTGGTCATAGGCAGCCGTTGGATATTTAGTTTGAAGAGGAACGAGATTGTACGTTACCGAGCTCGACTTTTCGCGCAGGGGTTTAGACAGCGACCTGGAGTTGATTTCGAAGAAGTTTATTCACCAGTTGTGAATTATACTCTCATTAGATTCTTTTTCTGCATCCTTGTCGTATTAAGAGGCTGGATTGATGCGCATTTGGACGTCAAGTGTGCATACCTTTACGGTAAACTTGACAAGCGAATCCACATGAACATTCCAAAGGGAGTTTCAGTTTCTAAGAAGAACAACGTTTGGTTGTTAAAGAAAGCTCTTTATGGATTGCACCAAAGCGGTCGATTGTGGTTTCAGACCTTGGACGCAGCATTGTTAGATATCGGGTTTACGAAGATATTCGGTTTCAACTGCGTTTATCGTCAAGGACTTAATGCTTTGTTATTGGTATACGTGGACGACATGGTGTTATTCACATCTAACCAGAAGCACAAGTCAATCATTGTGAAGAGTCTGGCTACATATTTTAATTTAGTAGATTTAGGTCGTGTTACGAAATTATTAGGAGTTAATTTTGTTAGAACTAAGGATGGTATTATTATGCATCAGATAGGGTTCATTCAAAAACTTGCTAATGTATTTAATATCGTGAAAAATGAGATTGTAAAAGTACCGATGACAGTTGGGACTACTCTAGTTAGATGTAAAGAGGGTGAAAGCGTGGAAGATTTTCCATACCGTTCTTTAATTGGGAGTTTAATGTTCTTAGCTTCACGTAGTAGGCCGGATATTTTGTACGCTGTCACGTACTTGTCTCAGTTTAACGTTCTGCATTCTGCGGCTCATGTTAAGTGCCTTAAGCAGGTTTTGCAGTACATTGTGAATACCGAGCATCTCGCAATCAATTTATCTCATTGTGTTAATGAAAGTTTGTTTCTTCACGTTGATGCTTCATGGGCTACGAACCTTGACTCATTTAAGAGTTTTGGCGGCCATATCCTCTACCTTGGAGGTGCACTCCTTTCTTGGGGCTGTAAGAAGCAGGGGAGCGTGGCAGGCAGCACAATGGAATCAGAGTACATTGCTCTTGTGCATGCTGTTAAAGAGATTTATTGGATGTCGAGCTTGTTCGAGTATTACGATTTGTTGAGTTATGTTAATGTTCCGACCGTATTTTCAGATTCTATGTCATCTATACAGTTTCTTAGGAATGATCTGGAGAATACGAAGACGAAACATATGAGGATCAAGTATTGCATGGCCAGGGATTGGTTTCTCAAAGGTTACTTCGTCATTGAGAAGATCCCGACCACGCATAATACAGCCGACATTTTTACGAAATGGCTTTCAGGGGATCGTATCCATGCTTTATGCGAATTCATCTTTATTAATTATTATTCTGATTAATTATTGTTTGTTTTCTTGTATTGTCACGATGTTCTATTCGAGGGAGCGTTTGTTGGGGTTATGTGTTCGAGTAGAGCATCATGCCCATTATTATTTTATGCGTCGAGCTAGTTTATTTCATATTTGTTTAGTTCTTAAGTACCGGGGTGCTTAAGATATGATAATTTGTAGGATTTTCAGTTATCCATTGTTTTATTAGGTGCACATTGTTGTGTGAACCATGTTGTCACTTATTATTTACTTTGTATTAGTTTTATTATGTTTTGTCATGTACTTAGTATTTAGAGTGTTTACTTTTGTACATGTCGTCTGCTATAGGGTTTCTATATTTTGCCACTAGGTTGTGATAGTCTCCACACCTGTCAATCATCTCTAAAGATGGCCTCAAGCAGGATGATGTGTACCTAATGGTTTAGAGCTTTTATTTGTTTAATAAAGCAATGTTTGCTTATTGTGTTTAACTTTTAAACACTTGTCAAGATTCTCAATCATTACATCAAGTGCTGGAACTCATAAGAATTGTTTACATCAAATACACACGGTCCAAAGTGAGAGCCACATGTTTTGGAGTTATGCCAAGGTCACATTTGTGTTCATCCTCAAGCTGGCTTTCTACACTTAAGGAGTCAGCACTCCTGTCCGTTTCAGCCACAAACACTAGTTACTCGAACACCACCAACAATCTTACTAAAGCCGGTTATCTGCCTATGGCGGACTAGGGGTTTCACCCGCTTTCATTTGCCAAAAGAATCGCAGTCGATTTGGGATCATTGGCGAAGACTTCCCTCTGTCTACACCTACAATGGTATTTTTCTCACTGCAATGGGCACCAAAAAACCTACAAAAGCCGGTTAAGTACCTCCAGAGGCAGCCATGAAGACTTTACATGTCTCCCCTGCAAGATTCGCAGTCGAATTCAATTCTCCAGCGCCCCTTGCCCTACTCACTGCAAAAAATACCACTATCACCATTATGGTGGGGAAAATAACTTCATGCACACAGCCATCTTGCACACAGCCATCGAAACACCAGAAGAAGGAAAGTAAAGTCACCTCAGCCCAGGCGTGACCACTGGACTAGGCAATGTCGTAACCAGGATATCTCACTCACCACAATTACGCGGAATTTGGGCACGTCACTAAAAGCATCCCCACGCGATTAGTCGCCCATCCAATCGATTGATTTCTCATTTTTGGTCAACACAGACAAACTTTACCAAAAGAAAGAGTAGTGTACGGCTAACATCTCTCCATTTTCCCGTGTTTCCCTCCAATAATCGAACAATCAACAGGATTCCTCCCTGTCTGAGGGAATCTAAGAACGTTGGCTCGGCGCAACTCACAGGATATCGCCTGCAAATCACTAATTTAAAGTTTTACACTAAAAATGAGACAAAATGCAAAACAGTTCCACTATTTACAACTGCTGCATGGCTCTCATTTTCCCCATGTTCTGGCGTGTGCTATGTGCCCACTACAGACATCCCATATTTTTCATCGAAAAATACACCAATGCCTGCTTGACCAAACCGATAAACCTGCCACCTTTGCTCTCTAGATTTTGCTACAGAGACGGCGCCCTTCCCACGTTGCGAACGTTATCACCTTTGTCTCTCGGTGGTCAGCCAACTTCACACAAACTTGGACCAGGTTAATTACTCCTGTTGTCCACCTTTGCAGTTTGTTTCTGCCTTTGGTTGGGCGAAACTAGGCTGGTGTCCCAACGTATAGAATGTTCTACCGACGATCCTTACTGCCCAACAACAGCAATTCGTCCTCGACAATGCCATTACAGCAGAGTGTCGTGCAACAGTGCGACAATGTGATGGGCGTTGAGCAAAACACATCTAAACGGGTCGTGCGACAAAGTTACGGCTCCTCCGTCACAAAGCGCACCATAATCACCCTGTTACATGGTTCTTAGGACACAAAAGCATAATTGCATTTAAACTGATGATACCCTATCCAGTTTTCACTTGCAATCGAGAATTGTGTCCAGTCGGTCAGTAGATTTGACTACTTTTAGCGCAAAAATAAAAAAAAGAAAAATTTCGAAATTTTTGCTAAAAAGTCTATAGTGAAAATCAAATTTTAATAATAAATTACTAAAAAATCCTAACACTAGCAATCACAAAGCAGTCGCATGTTTCTTTGTCGTAAGAAATAACCATTCTTGCAAAATAGGCTTAAATCTACCACGTGGATTATCGGACCATAGTGCCAAAAAAAATTAAATCTCAAATTCGGATCCAGGACGGGCCCACAATTGTGACTGGGGCGGTTTGCACAGTCCCTATTTGGGAGAATAAGTGGACTGCGCTGGACGCCTTCGTCATATAATTAGCAGAGACGACACTGTATTTGGGTGTTTGGCCTTTATTACAGTTGTCTAGGGATCAGCGTCAGCCTCCACCTGCTACTCATATGCTTGTACCACCGGTATGTGCTGATCAAACCCGACCCACAGACCATGGCGGTTAAACCAAGGTCCGTGCGGTCGATGTATCTTAACCATGCTGCAACCCATCGTTATGGACTTGCAGCCACTGTTCTCGCTCATGGAGGCGGGTGTACGTTATAGTGGTCCGCCCTGGTCCTTTCGCACAGTCGTGGAAGTGAACAGTGCTTCAAACGGTCAAAAATGAGCAAAAATCTATTTTCCGAATTTCGATGGAAAAGTCGGGATTTTTGGCCGCACGCGAGCAACCGCGAGCCGCCGGAGTGAGCCGCGAGGTCCCGTCGAAAACGATCTTGCTCAATTCGCGCACAACATTGCGCTATTGCTTCTCTGCTGAACCGAGCATGGAAAACCTTGTCATTTGCTTGTAAATTTGAGGTTTGACCTCTAATATAATTCCAATGACATTGGCAATGACCTCCAAACTGTTTCAAGCTGGAAATTACTTCTAAATTGGTGACAACTGCTTGGCTGCGATTATTATCGCTCAACACTGCAGTATCTTCATAATATTGAGTTAAACTCACATATATAATAGCCCAAAAACTTGAAATCACTTGAAGTAGCATGGAGCAAAAACATCAGCCATCATTCCTTGACACAAGAAGGTTAGAGAGTATTTAATCTCGAACACAGCAAACTACAGAATAATAAAAATGCCATAAGGCTATAAATAGCTCAAAAGTAGAAAGGGATCACACCCTTGACCAGTGGGTGATCCCATACAGCTAGACAGGCACAGGGATTTCTGCTTACATCTAGGTTAGAGCAGAAACACAAAGTGCACTCAAAGAAATGAATACAAATTAAGAGCAGATTCATAACTAGGAAAACAGGCTAATATGAATCTGCTAATGCACTGAATATAAATAACAAAATAAAATACTAGCACATCAGATAATATTATGATGATTTCATCAGATCATCATAACATTATAAAATCAAAACTAAAAATGAATTGTGAACATCTAAGAATGTCACAAAAACACACATCATGCACAAACTATGTGCATGACATGCCGCACACACATGATTCCGTTTACCCAGACCTACAGCGGGGCCCAGAGAACTGGGAACCCGGGCTTCATTGGGGAAACCAGGGAGTTGGCAAAGCTTGGCCAATGCATGTCTGCACTGGTTGCTGGCTCACTCACAACTGCTGTCCCTGGATCCGCTCTGCCTCTACCTGCCTTCCCTAACTTCTTGTCTTGACCGGAAGTGGTCATGTCTGACCAGTCCACTAGGGGGACATGACGCGGGCCGTTGTCGTGCGCCTGGGTCGTGACACGATCACATGGAGCATAAAACTGCATGTTAAGCTGATATTTGCACTTTCAACTGTATACAAAAAAATGTAAATTGGTTATTTTTGTTTAAATAAAAATAAGTTGAATTTGTTACCTTCTGCAATGTTCACTGCTGCAACAGCAATTAACAAAATCGGTTCATCTTGGAGTCAATTATATGGCCAATCAATACTCAGCGTTGCTTATACACATATATATATATATATATATATACATACTTACTATTGTTTGTATTAGTATATATATATATGTATATATATATATGTATATATATATAGATACAGGTTTAATTAGAATTCTTGGAATTCGTAAATGATTAGAAATGATGTGAAATTTCTACCTGTTGGCAACTGAAATTAGGAACTTTAAATCTTTTAATCAGATTTTTTTATAATAATCAATTTTTTTTTTAAATGCTTAGTTCCCACTTGGCAGAAACTCTGGCAGTAAATTTTCTGCTGCAGAAAAGTATGCGGACTGAAAAATGGGCAAAAAAATGCAGAAAAGTAGAATTTAAAAATGGATGCCAGCTAAGGAAAGCAATTTATAAACACTGCTGCTTTCTACACTCAAAATTTTCTACAGCAGACAATTTTCTGCCGGAGTTTCTGCCAAGTGTGAACAAAGCATAACTGATTTGATTTTATTGGTTTTATTTGTATATGATCCTCTTCAAGCTGTAAAGATGTATTAAAGATCAATTGACATGTATTAAAGGTCAATTGACATGAATTAAAGGTCAAAATAACAGTTCTTTTTATGAAATGAGTATTCATTCGCGAATGTTAAAAATGTTTTTAAAAAAGTGAACTGAAAATCATTGTGGCGCCCTTTAGCTGTGTTGCAGCCAGACAGACATAAACACTTAAACAGTAATTATTTTATTCGATTACAATTAATCAAAGCCATAATTATAATAGTAATAATAAGAAGTGTCATCATGCAAGCCAACAATAAATAATAATTTGGTGAACAATCGCCAACAAATAAGGATCGTTTTGAACAATGCTTTTACAATGAATGGATTGTTTGCATGAAACTTAAAATATTTATTTCTTGCCCAAGTAGTGGCCAGCTAAAAAAAAACCTCAAAAAGACCTTAGTTCATAACGACCCAATGCTGTCAGTTTTTTAAAAAAATTCTCTACGCCTTACGGTTGCCAAGATCACTCGAGCCAATCGCTAACCCTAATGCCACTGGAAAAGTCAATCAAGCCAAGTGTCTTACTTGGCGAGTGCTATCGCCCTCTGTAATGCTATGAAGTTTATCTGCAGTAACAAAATTTTTTCAGCATTGCATTTTGTACACAGGACTGCTTACCATACCGATTTATACGACTAATTTCATCGCTGACTAAATAAATCCCCGTTGCTTGGGTGTACTGAACTGTACCCTCAAACAATCCTTCACCGGGTTTAATTAAAATGGTAATTAAGTAGTTGAAAACACCGTTAATTGGGTTGCCATAAACAACAGTTCGATTTAATACATCATTAACACTTTCTTGAAATGTCAGAAGTTTTTCGCTTAAACCACTCACAAGAGCATTTGTAATTTTATCCAACTCCAACATTTCACACTGTGATTCACCAGCTACTTTGGTGTTAATGACTTCCACAAGTTTCCTGGCAGCATTTACCACAACTATGTCACTGACATTGGCCAAAGTCCTATCCTGACACGTGCACCAATGGTTCAAGATGGCCGCGTGTTCGCATGTTCGCTCTGGAGGAATTTCAGCAAACAAACTTATACCGCGGTCTGTTACAGCAGCTTTTTTTACTTTTCCCGTAAACTGAAGAATGTCTTTTAGTGTTGCGTATACATCGAACGGTGTCGTAAGACGATTTTGATTAGTTTTGAGGTTTTCCCACAGTCTGGGATATTTTAATTGAAACCAAGGAGGAAATACAATAAAATAAAATGGCATCCGTTCTTCGATTTTTCCGACATAGGTTTCTAAGATATCTCCGAAACGAATACCGTGATCACTAAAGAAGATGAGAATGGAGTTATTGATGAAATTTGATTGGTGAAATTGAGTTAAAAAATTATAGTATGGTTCGTCTGCATAGCCGGCATCATTTAAGTCATCATGAGTTAGCCGTGTATTGAAGACAAAGGCAAATGTTGGCTTTCTCTGAGTAAAATATACAAAACATACACTTTACATATTAGTAAATGAAATATTAGTTGCATTCGAAAATGATACCAACCTGGTTTTACTCATTTTAGAGTAGTTGGTTTTAGCCTGGTGTTGGTTTTAGACTGCTTAAACCAAAACGATTTTCAGTTGGTCGTTTTAAACAGGTTTTAGTTTTATTGGGTTTAGGCAGCATCTCGTAGCAGCTATCTTGGAAACAATATGATGTTTCTCAAGTTCAAACTGAGTTTTTGGCAAATAATACCTGCAGATTTTGTAGGGGAAGTTATTTAACAACATTCTAACGACTTCATGTGAAATCGGCATAAAAATAAGTAAGTTGCGAAAAAATAATGACAAACGGACTTCAGCGAACATTGGGGCCACAGAGCATGCATCTTCGTCGGCCGCTGATATCTGTCAAAATAATTTGTCGTTTTTTTCACAAACTTTACTATCGTCTAGCTGGATTCTTACGGAATATATTAGCCAAAATGGAATAGACAATTTTATCAGCTAAATCTAATTTTTGACTTTGATTTTGACTTTGTTTAACCAAAATTCCCAGCTAAGTACAAGCTAGAATTTAATTAAAACTATAGTAAAACCAGATCATGCAAAAATTGCTGTAAAACCAGGCTAAAATCAACTTTTCTAAAATGGCTAAAACCAGGTTGAGTTAATTTTTGAATGCAACTATTGACTAATCTTCACATTTGCAAATTTCTTAGAGAAAAAAAACAGCGCAAACTTTGTCAGAAGAAAAGTCCGCAGGTTGACCCAGATTCTTCGATTGCCAGTAAGAT
>JH430607.1:24137-34971 GCA_000239455.1 Strigamia maritima | reverse complement strand
AACTTTACGGAGGTATAAAAATTGGAGTTTGCACCATAACAGGTAAAAGGTTATTAGCGATTGAATGTTTGCCAACAGTTGCGCTTTTCTGCAATTTTTAATTTTTAAATTTTTGATCATTTTCTGGATCCACCCCTTGACAAGATAAAGTTTAGTAACATTTGATTAAATTTATAGCTTGTCATGTTTAATGGCAGTGTAAGGTTGAGATGAGCATGTCAAATACATTTTATATTTAAGTCAATATGAGTTACTAAGCATTTTATTTAATTCTGGTTTTATTTTGGTAAAAAAAAAAGTTTTAACTTTGTTTTTAAAAATTCGGAGTGGCTGGCTATTCCTAGATAAATATCTGGGAATAGCCAACCGTATAAGGCCCCGCTATTCCTAGATACGTATCTGTAGATGCGATATGTCGTATCTGAGATTCGATATATCGTTGTGACGGTCTCGAATCCCGTGGTTTTATGAACTGTAACTATGGTGCACTGAGTGTACCTGTGACGGTCTCGAATCCCGTAGTTTTATAAAACTGTAACTATGGTGCACTGAGTGTACCAAAGTTACAGCAGAATACCTATTTACATGAATAAAGTGAGTTTATTTGATGTTGGGATAGAGATGAAAACTAGTAGTAGTTGAGTAGACTCTGGAAGTCTACTTAGAGACTATGATACAAGTATTTGTATATGGTCAAGGAATGACCAAAGAGGGCGCTAGCGCGACCTTAATGATTATTCCCAATTAATATAATATTTGTGACAAAGAGATAAAAACTCTATGTAAATCATAGAGTTAATTATGCTTATATTTTATCACTTGTCCCTGATTGAAATATGTAAATATTTAATAATGGATAATTTTATATTATCCTCGATACTAGAGAATGATGTCATGATGAACATTCCATCATGACTCATCCCCTATCGGATTATCTTGTCATAATCCCCTTATCAGTGATAAAGGGATTAGACAAGTATAAAAAGCCATGCAAAACAGGTAGTAGAGCTTCTTGCGGATTTGACATTGATACTGATACAGACCTATGATTATTTGCCTTTGTGCTCGATTTACATTGTAATAATTAAGCCTTTGGCGCCTCTGATTTATGAGGCAAATATGAGGCCAGTGAATCAGTTATGCATCCGCTTATATACCCGCTTACGCGGTTATACCAGATGGCTGCCGAGATCAAGTGGCCAGTGGGCAAGATAGCCGGACTACGGTCGACAGGACCTTCATGCCCGTAACATACTTGGTAGCTTCGAAGACGCAGCACAGGACCTGGCCGACCCGTGAGTAAAGTAATGTCTATGTTATCTTTTCTCCTCTTTCATGGCCGGGGCCCCTTTGTGAAATAACGCGTCGTGCAAGACGCGGATTTGCGGCATCATGTTTGATGGCGCACATAAAGTTCACTAGATGACATTCGGGCATACAGATCACCGAGTGATCCGTAACCCTTTTGGCACCTAAACCGCCGTGTGATTGGAATGGTTTGACCATTGGCGGGAATCAATTTGCACCTCTTTTCTTGGGTCAAGATTTAATGTCTTGGTGACGACATGTGTTGGTCTAAAGTCTAGATCAACTGTCTAGATCAACTGATGTTAGCTTTGCGACGACCATATTGCAAAGTCAACGTCGATATTCAGATCGCTAGGACTAATTTCTCCAACGTGCTTGCCAAACCACGTGGTAGATCGGAAACAATGGAATAAACTTTGTCGTAAGATATTTATTCAAGTGTAACAATAAAGTAATTTAAACCTGAATTTTAATCTGAACTCATTGCGACTTTGTCTCGGTACTATATGCATTTTAGGCAGTAGTATCGTGTTAAAGTTGCGACTGGAATCGATATATCGTTCGATATATCGATGGCCAAGTCACCCCGTCACATCGTATCTAAAACCCATCTCAAAATGGATCAAAGCGCCTATATAAGGGCAAGTTGTGCACTCTGCCTGACGAGGGTTCTATTGATCTATCCCATACACTTCGAAAAAAGAAAGCCGCTGCGATGGTTTTACACAACAGAGTATACTGTTATTGTAGGCAGGAAATGGATGGAGAAATGATTGAATGTGTCACATGCAAAGATTAGTTCCATCGTACTTGTTTGATAGAAAGGTCAGTCAATATGGAGGACATAGAAATACATAATTTTTCTTGTAATGGGTGTGATTGCAGGCCTATAGCATACTTGGTTAAAGATTAACGTGTTGTGAAAACTATAAAATAGTGTTATAAATATCACATAAAAAGTAATTCAGAAAAAAATTAGAAATAAAGTTGAAATCCCTGAATAAATATCGTATCTATAATAAAAAATATTATTTTTTAAAAAACATACCTTCTATTAACACAAATGCTCTGAAAAGTATAAAATAATTTTTTTTCTTTGAAAATGCTCTGAAAGCTATAAAATAATTTTTTTTCTTCAAAAATGCTCTGAAAAGGAAAAAATAATTAAAAAACCTCTTCAAACGTAAGTAAAACGATTTTGGATGTGTTCCACAATAAAATATTAATTTTAACTATATTTTAAATTGCCCTGGGAGAAAACTGTATCTTATTTGACTTCAACAAAGTAATGTCCCAGCACGAGAAAATGAGACAACTTCACCCAAGTAAGGAAAAAAGAACAACTAATTTATTCGGGTCACTAAAGGATTAACAGGGGTAAAACAATCAGTGGCCTAAACACAAACTACAAAAATGTGAAACATCACTAGCTGACCAATACAATTAAAAATGGTCAACAACACCAAGTTTAAGCAAAAAATACACAAAAATTGACATAACTAAAATATAACAAAATTAAAGGGAAACTAACCAGGTATAAGTTAATACACTAATAAGTCTTAAAATCATAATCAAATCAAATATAAATAAAAACAAGACAGAAACTAATTAAACACAAATAAGTAAATATTATTGAATAAATCAAAAAATAATAATTAAAAGTAAATGCACGCGTAAAACAGAGTTTTTACAAATAATTTTTTTTTCATAATGCTCTGAAAAGGAGAAAATAATTTTTTTCCCCAAAATGCTGTGAAAAAGAAAAAATAATTTTTTTTCAAATTTTTTTTTAAATTTTTTTGAGAAAATAAGGTATGTGGCATTCCAAGACTTTGATTAAAAAATACCACATACCTTCTTTTAGTCTACCGGTACTGTCAAGATGACAGGCCTAGCGATTATGAGTGGCGGGCCGTGTGCAGTACAAAACACAACAGGGAAAAATTGAGCTGGCAGACAATTGAGTTCATCAGAAAGAAGCTATTTTACTACTGAAAAGGAATTGTTAGCAATTGTGGCCAAGTCACCTTAGTTCATTTATGAGTCAGTTATCTTGGCTTACTTTTGGGCCTAAGTCAGGTCACTGGCCCTTTAGTGCTTGTGGCCTGGTGGGTTTTTATGTGGCAATCATTTTAATTCAGCCTGGAAATATATTGCATAAACTCAAGAGTATGGCATAACCGAACTCCACCATTATTCGAGGTACTATGTGGGGCTCTCCCACTCTTTCAGCTACGCATCCTTCAAATGCAGGATACCAGCCGTTAGTAGCTGGTTTGTTATAATTTATAGTGTAACTAGCTTGCCCGTCACGCGTTGCTGCGATCATATTTCAAAGTGTCCTTTTAATTCCATTTATCCTGTGGGCTCCCATTACATCCTGTGGTATCTCGTTAAGTCCCCGTTAAATTACGTGGTATCTCGTTAAATCCCGTGAGATCCCGTTATATTTTGTGATATCTTGTTAAATCCCATGGAATCCCGTTAAATCCCATAGAATTACGTTAAATCCCATAGAATTATGTTACATCCCATAGAATCACGTTAAATCCCGTGGGATCTTGTTAAATTCCGTTAAATCCCATGGGATCTTGTTAAATTCCGTTAAATCCCATGGGATCTTGTTAAATTCCGTTAAATCCCATGGGATCTTGTTAAATTCCGTTAAATCCCTTGGGATTCTATTATATCCCGTGTTATCTCATTAAATCTCGTGGAATTTCATTATATTTTGTGGTATCTCGTTAAATCCCATGGAATCCCGTTAAATCCCATGTAATCCTGTTAAATCCCATGGAATCCTGTTAAATCCCATAGAATTACGTTAAATTTTATGGAATCCCGTTTAATCTCATAGAATCACGTTAAATCCAATAAGATTTTGTTAAATCCTATGGTATCACGTTAAATCCCGTGGGATCTTGTTAAATTCCGTTAAATCCCGTGGGATCCCATTATATCCCGTGGTATCTCGTTAAATCTTGTGGGATCCTGTTAAATTCCGTGGTATCACGTTAAATTTTGTGGGATCTCGTTAAATCCCGTAGAATTTCATTATATATATTTTATATATACAGATTGTAAATCAAATTTAATATTCAATTGAATATTGAATATTAAATTTGATTTACAATTACACTATAAATTATAACAAACCGGCTACTAATATTCAATATTCAATATTTAAATAAGGAACATTTTTTTATTTTGAAAAGTTTGAAACAAATATTTAAATGGTTATTTGATGTCAGATATCTATATGTATAGAAGAAGGTTTCCGTCCGTCGGTCACAAATGTAAACCTACAATTTCCGCATTCCATCGTTAGATGGCGACCCGGATTTTCAAGGCCCAATCTATCGCGGGTCATTTTTAAGCCTTTTTTAAGCTCAATTTGGCAGGAGAAAAACTTTTACAATGTTTAAAACGAGTCATTGAAGCAACAAACCGGTGTTGGTATAAGGACCAAAAAAATGTATACACATTGGGATTTTTGGGATTTTCGAAATTTTTGGGATTTAACAAGTTAAATGAGATTTCACAGGTTAAATGAGATTTCACAGGTCATTAATGATGAGAATTTGGTGATTCCATATGATTTTAGGTCATAAAACATTTCATAGGTCATTGGTGGTGATTTAACAGGATTTTACAGGTCATTGGTGACGAAATTTTTGGGATTTTCACGGGTTAAACGGAATCTCATGATGAGAATTTGGTGATTCCATGTGATTTTAGGGGTTAAACGGGATTTCACGGGTCATTCGTGTTGACAGAATTTTACAGGTCTGCCGAGAAATCACGCATGTTTAAACTTACTTTAACAATAAATTTCCTAAATTTTTCTACTATGGCAAAATATATCTATCATTAAAAATTTAAAACTTTTATACACCTGAAGCGAAGCGAGCACACATAGAAAAAAGGGTGTAAAAGGGGTGTAAAAGCAGTGTTTACACCCTTTCGAGGGTTAGGTGTACATATTTACACCTTATATTTATAATTTGCACCTTGAGCTTCTTTAAGGTGTTAAAAGAGATAATACACCTTCAAAGAAAAAGGGTGCAAATTGATAAATTGCACCCTTTAGCGGTTATACACCGTTTGTTATTAAAAGGAGTAATATTGATTCCTCTGCTTAACACCTTGTTATCCTGAGCTACACCTTTTCGATACACCCATTCATTTACACCTTACATTTTTGAATGGTGTAATATCACATTCTGCGGTTTACACCTTAACATAAAAAATTACACCTACATTGCTACAATGGCTACAATGCTTTTAATTATTGATTTCCTTGCCCAACAATTAGAACATCTGCAATATTTTTACAATCTTTGTTTTCATTAGATGTAATTTCGTGTTTTAGTATGACAAACAATACAGCCTTTGCGATTTTTTGTACAAAAAAATTAAAATACGAAATTATAAAAAAAACGAAATTTATACTGTAATGTGATTTCGTTTTAATTTGAGTTTCGTAACAAAATAAAATAAATATTTTGTGGTTGATTTCGTGGTATTTATTCATAAATAAAATGTGTTGCGCATGCGCCTTTCCACCTGCTTTGTTGTGTTCCGCCATTTTGACTCAATCTAACTTCGGATCTAACAGCCCAAGTTAACGGATCATTTTTAATGATTTTTAATGATTAAACCGATAAGAAGGAACTTAATATGTAGGAAAAATGTATGTTATACTTTTAATAAATTTGTTAAAACTTTTAATCATTTTAGTCGGCAGTCGGTAGTCACCGGCAGTCGGTACAATGAACAAACGAAGCAATGATGATGTTGACCCCATCTTTTCGTTCTTTTACCGTCTGACAAACAGTACCGTCTGACAAACAGTACCATCTTTTTTCTTATTATTTTGCGGTTTTAAAGTTGAGGTTGTTCTCTTGCCATTTTGGTTAATTTTAATTTTTTCTTAAATTTTTCGTATTTTAGGAATAGTCAATTTTTATCGCAAAGTCTCTAATTTTTCAAACCTATCATAGAAATCAAGTAAATAATAATTGACTAATTTATCAATGGAAACAATAATCTAACAATTTGTATTTTCCAAGACATAGGCATGAAAATAACTATGAAAATAACATGTCTTCATCTTTTTAGCACAAATTATCGTATTACCATCACATAAAAAAATAGTCTGAATGTGAAGAAATTGAGGACTCAGTTACAATGTAGTGTGTAATGTGTAATGTAGTCATTAGAAATTAAGGAATTTACTACAAACTCAATATGATTTACAACAACAGAATTTATGTAATTTAATTTGTTTGGGATATTTGATTATAGTAAAAAATATTATAAATGCCCAAATTCTGTTTGCTTTATCAAAACTTTAGTAGGGATTGATAATAAAATCATTTTTGCTAAAGTTAGAACTTTGTGTAATAAAATACAGTTCCAAAAGTAAAGATGGCCTACTTTTTTCATGTTTACAGTTTTTACTTCTTTTTATGAACAAAAGGAGTAGGTATTACACCTGAAGGTGTAGATATTACTCCAGACCTAAAAGTGTAGACATTACACCTATAGTCATTACTCCTACCAACAGGTGTAGCTACGTAACTCCCCAATAGGAGGTGTAGTTATTACTCCCATATGAAAGATGTGCATGTTACTCCTTCTCATTGGGTGTCATGCCAACACCCATTAAACAGGAGTAAGTGCTATTCCTTTGCTTAGGTGTTCCATTAAACCCTAGAAGTGCAAGCAGACACTCCTTTTCTTAAGGTGTACTATAATTCCCTTCACAAAGGTGCACGAATTTACACCTATAAGGGAGTCCCCCACAGGACAAACACTTTACACCTATTTAGGTGTAATTTTACACTTTTTTTCTATGTGTGAGGGGCTACCTGCTTGTACTAACAGATACTATGGAATGTACTACATATAAACAGAAAAATTGCTTTACAGAAACATTCTTGAGGGAACTGAATGTTAATTCAAAATGCATATTTGTGGTAGAGTAATTCTGCAGTGAATGTCATTGTCGATACTACTACACCAACAACAACCCAAAGGAAAGCTGTGATTGTGTGATTTATTGAGATGGGCTTGATAACAATTTCTTCAGTTTTCAAACAAATTTCATCTTCATGTTTTTCGGTTATTTTTGTTAACAGACCTACTTCTTTTAAATGCATTATTCTGAAAGAAGAAAAGATATTTTAGGTAAAAGTTAATTTTAATTTGAAAGTAATGTATACTTTTGATTAATCATATCAACATATTTTGAGAACTTTTCAAATTTGAAGTAACCTGAATCAAGTATAGGTATTCTTATAATAGTTAATGCACAATTGTATCTACGTAATATTGTAGTAAGTGATTGGTATTCAGAAATAATGGCATTGTTATCATCAGTAAGCAGTCTGGGTGCGTCTCCAATATCAATACTCCCTTTGTTGGCACTTTTTTTCATGTGCTGCCACATTTTTCGTGTGACGTCTGTATCCTTTTTCTAAAAGTTTTGTAAGAAAAAATTTATAGATAATAAGATTTGTTAAAGGAGTATATTTATACACCCCCTTAAATAAAATAGGTGCGTTCAATTTGATTTAGAGAAATTAACTCAGTTGACTTAACTGCTAAGTTGACTTCAACTGACGTTTTGGATGTCATATTTATGGCAAATGACTTGCCTAAGGTAATTTATCTCACTTAAGTTGCATTCAATATTGCCTGAATAAAATTCTTAAGTGTGTAGTTGACTTAAAGTGGCAGGATGTGATGTATTTGACGTCATATTCATCTAAAACCTCCTACTTTAGACATCTTTACTTAAGTTACCCAATTCGTATCTTAAGTAAAGGTGTCTAAGGTACACTCATAGAAAAAAGTTGCCATTTTACTCCATTTCTGGAGTTATGCATTGTCTTGTGGCCAACTTCATAATCAGAGTAATGGTACTCCAAAATGAGTTTGGTGTGTAAAAAACTACATTTTTGAAGTAACAGTACTTTGAAATGGAATATCAAAACTCTGAAATGGAATATTAAAACTCTAAAATGGAATATTAAAACTCTGAAATGGAATATTAAAACTTTGAAATGGAATATTAAAACTCTGAAATGGAATATTAAAACTCTGAAATGGAATATTAAAACTCTGAAATGGAATATTAAAACTTTGAAATGGAATATTAAAACTCTGAAATGGAATATTAAAACTCTGAAATTGAAGTATCATTACTCTTTTAAATGTGAGAGTTGGCCACGGGACAAAATGGAGTAAAATGGAAACATTGTTTTCTATGAGTGTAGGAGGTATTAGATGAATATGACGTCAAATACATCATATTCTGCCACCTTAAGTCAACTACACACTTAAGAATTTTATTCAGGTCATATTGAACGCAACTTAAGTGAGCTTAATTGCCTTAAACAAGTCATTTGCCATAACTATGACGTCCAAAACGTCATATATTTGATGAGTTTAAGTCAACTCTGCAGTTAAGTCAACTACAATATCTCTAAATGAAATTGAACGCACTTATTGATTTTCCCCTTAAAAAAATGAACAATTCCCCAGTTGTTTGGTTGGTTGGTCGTAAAGATCGCGTGGGTCAGTTTGCTTAACTTTGCAAAGTTTATCGGTCTCTTTTGACGTGGCGAAACTCGTGAGGTTGGCTAGGCCTGGCGCTACACGTGGATGTTGGAACAAAGGGTTTTCCTTTTGTAGTGTTTGGTGGTTGAGTTTAAGGTTGATTTAACAAATATTCCTATTTGTAGGTCCTGGCGCTTAAACTACAGCAGTCCTGTGAGTTATTCGGTGTGTATACGTGGCAATGGGTCCTCGATCAATCCCTTGTTCATTGGGGGCCTGATCTGGCGAGGAAGTTTGATGCTCTATGGTTTGGTTCTCTGGAATAATCTGACAAACTTCTGTTGCAAGAGCTTTTATACTCTTGGTGTCACATGTCTAAACAGGTGTTAGAGTAGGGTGCTAATCCCCTATGGAATGTGACTATAAAGGGGGTTGAGTCATCTCAACTCCCCCAATCTCTTGGTGGAGAATGTCCGTACTATGGCGAGGGTCAACTTTCGCCGTACGATAAGAATATAACAATTATTAATAAAATGTGAGTAATTAATTTCTCTTTATTAATTAATAATAACTTTAGTCACTAAGGCTTAATTTGTAATAAGATGTTTAGTTCTTCTAAAAATTGTTGTCGTCAATTTAAGTGTCGTACCACAGGTATGTAATATGTTTTGTGACAAATCGCAAACACCAATGCAACATTTTATTAATGAGATTTATAAAGTGAAATATTTTTAAAAATTTTGTTTTTTTAAATCTTGTTTTTGGTCTCGTACGATAAATCACAAACTGTTTAATGTCATGACAAATGGATAGAAGTTAGTGTATTGTTAAAGATTTCTATATTACTTCCATTTTATAACACACAAACCCTGACTAAACTGTCCCTTTAAATAAAGTTTAAATTAGATGAATTTACGAGTATGGTAATAGGGGAAAATCAATAAAAAAGAGAGGCGTTTAAATTATTCCTTTTTTAGATATATTACTTGAATTTGCCAATATATGGAAAAGATTCCAAAGCTATATAAGTTGACTTTCTCGGCTTGGAGTAATTCTTCAATGTTGTTGTAAGGCAGACGAGTTGAAGTGACAGCTAATGATGCGTATAATACGGCATTGTAGCTCAGAAAAATCATCATAAGAAAGGCAAATTTCGTATAAGTAGCAATACGAATTGATGTAATGAGATAACCTGAAGTTGATGTTGACAATGTTTTCTTGTGGTATCTCATAATAATAATGAAAACGAATACAATGAGGAAATACATAGCAAATACACAAATCCAAATCAACAGCGGAAACGGATTGAGAAATGTCATCCATAAGTATTCTTTTATTTTCGTATCTTGTCTTATAGCAAAAGCCCACGTGTCCCTCACTGCAGGAAATATTGTAAATTCCAAGCTCTCTGTCGTACTAGGAGTAAGTACAAATGTCATATGGTGGAACCAATCATTTGGCTAATGGAATAAATAAAAATATATACGGGTGTTTACTTAATTACTTTCCAGCCAGATAATTCCAAATCCAAAATGTCATCCAAATCTTATGATACATGAGTCAATTGTTGCATGCAACAATTGACTCATGTATCATAAGATTTGGATGACAGTAAAGTTATGAATTTATAAATTTTTGTTCAAAACTCTACTGGAAAATGAGATGTTTTGTAGATAACTCATTTAGCATGTTTTAAATCTTGCAAATAGTTTTATTGCATTAAATATAGATGAATTTGAATTTTTGATAAAATTAATAAAAATTTTATCGCGATCAGAGTGAGTCTCATGTTTTGAGATTATTAAATATAAGCGCCATCTAGTGCCGACCACAACAACTAGTGCTAAAGCACTACCATACAACAGCTTTATGCAATTATACAAATTAGAAAACAACACGAGAACACATTGAAATAAAGTTGAAAATCAATGGCTTTAATGTTCTCATAACTACCGTAACT
>JH430607.1:9923-24117 GCA_000239455.1 Strigamia maritima | reverse complement strand
AAATGACATCAACTGGTGAAGGAAGTGGAGTGGTGAAGTAACATTCAGTCTCTGATTCTGTTGGAGTCCCAGGTAGCTTAATGGTAAAGCACCCAACCGGCAATTGGGAGATCTGGGTTCAAGTCCCGGTCTAGGCTCCAATGGAGTCTGGGCTGTTTGTTTTTCACCAAGTACGGTAGTTATGAGAACATTAAAGCCATTGATTTTCAACTTTATTTCAATGTGTTCTCGTGTTGTTTTCTAATTTATATACATCACCTGAGGCTGAGGTAATATGCAGTAGTTCTAAGTTTCCCCACTAGGGGTTACTTGCCATTGTGATTTATTGTCCATGGCAACGAAGTGATGTCTGTCATCTAATAAATGACATCAACTGGTGAAGGAAGTGGAGTGGTGAAGTAACATTCAGTCTCTGATTCTGTTGGAGTCCCAGGTAGCTTAATGGTAAAGCACCCAACCGGCAATTGGGAGATCTGGGTTCAAGTCCCGGTCTAGGCTCCAATGGAGTCTGGGCTGTTTGTTTTTCACCAAGTACGGTAGTTATGAGAACATTAAAGCCATTGATTTTCAACTTTAATTATACAAATGTATACATTATCGGTTTGCCATGTTCATTGGAATCATTGGCTCTTGGAAGGTTAAGTGGTTTGACATTATGTAAAGATATCTAAATCATAAGGTGTGAAATCCAAAATGTCATCCAAATCTTGATATATCCAAATCTATGATACATGAGTCAATTGTTGCATGCAACAATTGACTCATGTATCATAAGATTTGGATGACATTTTGGATTTGGAATTATCTGTCTTTCATGCAATGAGTCAATTGAAAGTTGTTTACATTATTGTGAACATAGTTCTGAACTAAATCACCGAGCATGCTCAGTCACTAGGAAGTAAAATGACATCAGTCACTAAGAAGTAGAATGACATCAGTTACTAGGAAGTAGAATGACATCAGTCACTAGGAAGTAGAATGATGTCACAGTTACTGAGGCAAAATGGCAACAAATTATTCGAAGGCTGTGATTGGCTGAGAGAAATCATAAGAGAATTGTTTTGATTGTCTATGCACCAAATGTCACATTCCACGTATGAAAAATCTCCCAATACTTCAAATTGTTGAAGTATAGCTTTTGCATGCAAACTACGTATACAACTGTGGCATAGATTCGCCACATTCATGCTAGGCGGCGCCACTAAAACGCGACTGCCGGAGTGTAACGTCCAGCAAACGTGCACTTCCGGTCAGCATGTTATAAAAGCGCGAACAAACCGATAATCCTCGCCATTCCCGATCCATCCGTGAGTCCGCCCTTAGCGACATCGCTACTGTTGACGGCCATCGCGTGTCAGCCGACAAAACACGCGGTGCGAGCGAGAGAAGCCGATTTAAGCCCCCGACTACATCCGATCCGAATTGCGCGCTCCATTTGAAATTGGTTTTGAATGCCGAGCCACACCGTAAGAGAAATTGATCGAATGTGTATTTGCCAATTTTATTATTCATGTTAGGATTAGATATTTTAATAAAAGTGTTCATTTTAATTTCAATTGTCTGTGTCTTTGTTCCAATCCATCGCGCACGCGGAGAACCGATAGAGATAAATAATAAAATAAAAATTCCACTATACGATCAGAAATAAAAGTAAAAAGCAATTTTATTAATTAAATACAAATTAAGAATATGCCACAATGGTGCCGTGACTAAACCAGCTTTTTAGTTGCGATTTTTGCAATAAATTCGAATTTGAAGAATTTTGACCGCATGGTCAAGTAGGCCTAATTAGCGAAATTTCGCATTAAAAAGTGTGCGGCGATTGGACATTGTACGGATTCAGTTGTGATTTGGTGAATTTTGTGTTTTATTTTGGAAATTCAGTTGTATGTTAGGTTTAAGTTTGACTTTTAATAAAAAGTGACTTTTAATTTTAACAAAGTGTGTTTTTGGGTTTTGCGATTCTGACATTGTTGCGACAGCGTGCTAGGTTAGGATTAAGAATTTTTGGCGCGATATATGAACACAGAACTTGACTTTCAACAATTAGCTAGGAATTATTTCGAAATGAGTAAAACAGCAGAAGAACTAGCGGCGGAAGCGCAAGCGGCGATAAATGTTGCGCTCAACATGTCAAATTTAATTTCAATGATTCCGAAATTTTCCGGAAGTAATAAAGCAGGAGGAAGTTCAGTAGAGCGTTTTATAGCAGCGATAAATGAATTTGAAATAGATTCGGGCTTAACGGGTGCAAAGATTTACAAAGTAATTAGATCAAAATTTGTAGAAGACGCGAATGTGTGGTTAAACGATAGCTATGAAGTGATTAACTGCACAGAAAAAGTTGAGTTTTTCGAGCTTTTAAGAGGGAGATTTGGGCAGGTGATTCCGATCGAAATCCATATCGATCAGTTCCAGGCTGCAACACAGAGAAAAGAGGAAAGTGCAGTGAACTTTGCGGCTAGGCTAAGGGGTTATCTTGAGCGCATTATGCGGAAACAAAATGACTATACTGCAAATAAAGATCGGACTTTGATGACCAGATTTAAATTAGGCTCCAAAGCAGACATTAGAGAAAAGATGGCGATGCTGGGAGACTTTAGTGACTTACAGGAGTGTGTGAATTGGCTTACACGACAGGAACTGGTAATGAGCAGCATTGCAATAACGGCGACGTCCAATTTGGCTAGTTTAGAGGTCTCGGCTGTTCAGCAACAGCCAAAGACCAAGAAAACAGAAAAACCAGCGATAGTAAACGAGGTGGAGGTCCTCACCAAACAGTTAGCAGACTTAAAAGGGCAATTAGAGAAAATGCAGGCGGTGGGTGTCAACTCTGGTACCGACCAGTTTGCACTGAATGACCGACGTAGGCAGAATGATCGTTATTGTTTTAAATGTGGGCTTTTGGGGCATATGGCAATGGAATGCCGCACACAGACTAGGAACTATTTGTGTCACCGATGCGATGGTCGAGGACACATAGAAAAGTATTGCAATGTGGCGGTCCAGTGGAATAATGACGAGAGAGAGTGGTATAGACGACAACATGGCCAAAATGATGGTCAGAACAATTCTGGCGGCCAGAATAACGGCGGTTCGAATAGTTCTGGCTATTCTAATGGCCAGGGCAACAGTTACAACAGTAGGAACAATTATAATCAAGGTAGTTTCAACAATGATCGAGGAGGTTTTAATTCCAACCGAAGTAATAACCCAGGTTTTAGAGGTAATGGGTACTATAATAATAGGGGTAGGGGTAATTATAACCCAGGGAATGGTGGAAATCGGCAATCAAATAATTCGAATGCAGGTTTCCAAAACGTTCAAGATGCAAGGTATGTGCCGCCATCTAAGGATGGAGGGCAGAGCGATTCTGCGACAGCTTCAGTTCCTTTAAACTGATTGGGCAGTTGATGTCGAGACCAGACATCGACATGGCCCAAAATGCTGCGAGAATAGGTCAAGTGACGGGCATTAGGCCACAAGATGGTTTAAAACCCAAGAAAACAGTTAATTGGGAGGACGAGAATCCAAACGACATTGTTTCCAATTTTAATAAAGTGATAGACTTGTATTTGAGAGGGGACGCCGGGAAAGTAGCCTTTGAACACGAGTCAGATAAGGTCATCGAGGTAGAGCAGGCAGAACCAGTATCGGAGCTAGGCACTAGGGACACATTTTCAGAAAAAGAGTTAGCTGACATGTATGAGTTGTTTGACGATGACGACATCGTCGAACCCATTTTGGACAGCTTAGTTGAAGTAGAAGGAAATTTTCAGGAAAACAGTGTCGAATATAAAAGTTTAGATGGGCATAAAGTCCCAAAAGTCTCAAAAGTAGGATATAAAATCCCAGGAGTAGTCGAACATAAAGTTCAAAATGTTTTCAAAAGTAGCGTCAGACATGAAGATCCATTTGTTTCAAAAGTAGTCGGACATAAAGTTCCAAAGTTTTTAGAAAATTCAGTCGAATATAAAAGTCAGGAAAATTTTGAAAATAACGTCGAATGTAAAATTCCAAACTTGGTAGCGGGCCATAAAGAGCCAAACAATTTAGAAAACAGTAAATTGCACGAGTATTTTGAAAATTGCGCCGAACATAAAGTTCCAGAAGTTCTAGTAGGACGTAAAGTTCCAAAATTTTTAGGCAACGACGAATATAAGATTCGAAAAACTTTCCAAAGTAGCATAAATAAGGAAGCCCCAGATAATTCAGTCGAATGTAAAATTCAAAGGTTAAATCATGAGTGCGAATTGGCGTTTGAACCAGGTTTTGACTTCAACGCGGAGTATGAGAAAATAAATGTCGAGAATTTAATAAAAGAGATAGAAATTTTATTATCAGAAAATACAAATTCACTTACAATAAAATCCGAGAATAAAATGTGCAATGGTGTCCGCAATCAGTTGGCCGACGCAGTTGAAACCGTAGACTCGATTCCACAAATCGAACTCGCGGCGAAAAACTATGGTGCGCCGACAGTTGCAGCGCCTAACAATGGAGTTGGAGCGTGTGGCTGCCCCACCGATGAGCCGCACTGCGCGACTTTTGCGGGGAATCGCGGGGACGACAGCTGTTGCTGCCCCTTTTCCGTTCGGCAGCCCGGCACGACTTTTACGAGAAATCGCGCGCGGGTCAGCGGTTGCGCGCAGAATAGAAATAGTTTTAGCGACAAAAATAAGAAATCGAATAAACTAGCGAATGAAAATGAATTGAATCTAGGAACAAATAAATATTTGCCGATTATCCAAATAAACACGTTAGGTGAGAATGGCAAAGTGGGTTTGCCGACTAAATTATATTATGTCAGCGTAAGAATTGACGACTTAGAATTGAAACTTTTAGTAGATACGGGTGCTGCGGCTAGTTTGTTACACGTACACACGTGGAACAAATTAAGAAATTACAATATTCCGTTTTTAGAAGATGTTGTCGACTGTCAGTTGATGGGAGTAACGGGTACTTTTATAAAAATGCTTAAAAAAGTCGAATTAGAGTTAGAAGTTGGCAAAAGGGCAAACAAGGCGTGGATGTATGTTTATGGCGACTCGGCAAGTGAAATAAAATTAAATGACATTATGGGATTAGATTTGTTGCAAAATTTTAGATCTTTAATTAACACGGAATTGCATGAACTTTGGTTTACAGATGATCTGAAAAACCAAGTAGGTCTATTTTATAAACAGAGTGGAGTTAGAAAGGACATTGTTGTGCCCTATAACCGAGAATTATTAAGAATTAGTGATGGTTTTAAGAAAACTTTAGAAATTGAGTCGCCATCAAAATCAGAAATGCCTTGGTCGACCTTGCCCAGTGAATTAAGTTTTAATATCGAATCATGGTGGGAAAGCAATAAACATGGGGAATTGTTTTATTCTTATTTAGAGGAAATTGAAGCAAACTTACTTCAAAATCCATTTGGGGAACAGAACACTTTAGCTATTCTAGAAGTAGGAAGTTTAGAAACCATTTCACTTAGTGACTTTAAATTAGACCATTTAGAAGGGACCGATAAAGTCATTATGGTAGAACTTTTGGGCGAATATTTGGACATTTTTGCTAAGGACATCTTTGGGTTAGGGTGCACTAATAAAATGGAACACCGCATATTCCTAACAGATGACATTCCAGTGGCTAAACGTCCCTATCGTCTTCCAGAAGCGCATTATGCGACTTTGAGGGAACTTATCGATAAATTAAAGGCAGCAGGCATTATAGAAGACTGCAACTCTGCCTATGCAGCGCCATGTATGCTTATCATACGGGAGGGCAAACCATCCAGATTAGTTATAGATTACAGAGGACTCAATTTGAAATTTGTTATAGACAACTATCCATTACCATTGATTGAGGAACTTTTAGCTCAGTTAGGGGAAGGAATTTATTTCTCAACCATGGATTTGTCCAATGGGTTTTGGCAGGTGCCTGTTGCTATTGAAGATAGGCACAAAACTGCTTTTATCACC
This sequence comes from Strigamia maritima, assembly GCA_000239455.1. Lineage (NCBI taxonomy): Eukaryota > Metazoa > Arthropoda > Chilopoda > Geophilomorpha > Linotaeniidae > Strigamia > Strigamia maritima. The sequence continues at coordinate 18,151 of JH430607.1, read as the reverse complement.
CCTTTTGGCACCTTCCAATGGCCCCGAGTTCCCATGAGTTTGAAAACCAGTCCCGCCAATTTTCAAAGACTTTTAAGTAAAACTCTTGAACCAATAAAACAGAGTGGGGTTTTTATCGACGACGTTTTGGGGTGGACCCGTATGTTTAGGGAACATCCATTTTTATTGCGAGAAATTTTTAACCAAATTCGAGCGGCAAATTTAAAATTAAAACCGAGTAAATGCGTTTTCGCATCTAAAGAAGTGACATATTTGGGTCACATAATTAAAGAGGGTACAATTCGGCCGATTCAAACTAAAGTAGAAGCACTTGAAAAATGCCGACCACCAAAGTCAATCGCCGAAATTCGATCTTATTTGGGATTAACGGGGTATTATCGCCGTTTTATTAAAAATTTCTCGTCGATCGCTGCGTCAATGAGCGACTTGTTGAAAAAGGATGTAAAATTCGAATGGGGAGAGAAACAGCAAATTGCTTTTGACACTTTAAAATCAAAATTGATTTCCCATCCAATTTTAGTTCTGCCAAATTGGGATGAAACTTTTATTTTGGAAACAGACGCATCGGCGATAGGGTTAGGCGCCATTTTACAACAGAGTTTAAATGGCCGTTTGCATCCGATTGCATTTGCAAGTCGGCGATTGAATGGAGCCGAGCAGAACTATCCGGCAGTACATTTGGAGGCGCTGGGCTGTATTTTTGCAGTTAAGCACTTCAAATATTATTTGCTCGGACGGAAGTTTGTTCTACATACAGACCATCAACCGCTAACCTTTCTCATGCAGACGACGCATACGAAAGCACAGTTTAATAGATGGAGTCAGGCCTTGCAGGAGTATGAATTCGACATTGTTTACAAGGCGGGACCCACAAATAAAGCAGATACCCTTTCCAGACTTTTGCCTTTAGAAAATGTGAAAATAAATCTTTTGAGTTCCAAACTTATGAAACTTCATGATTGGAATATCGAGCGGGTACGGGAAGCCCAACAAAGTGACCCAAAGTTAGCTGAAATCATTAAAGTATTAGATAAGGGACCAATTCCTTTTAAAAGTCGGTTTGAGAAATGGGACACCTTTTATTATGACAAGGATAGGTTAATTTTCAAAGTAAAATGTAGAGATGACGATGTAATAACGACTTTAGTAGTGCCAGAACCAATGATTCCGGCCATTTTGATGCAAACTCACGACAAAGGGGGTCATTATGGCATCGAAAAGATGAAACCAGTTGGACGGGCCCCAATTCAGATTTTTCAACCTGTTGGCGTGCCTATGGAACGCGTAGCTTGCGATGTGTTAGGTCCACTTAGAGAAACTCCGAGGGCAAATAAATTTATTGTGGCGGCTATTGATTATTTTAGCAAGTGGCCAGAAGCTGTGGCATTAAAGGTGCAAAATTCAGAAAGTATAATTAAAGCTCTCGAATCATCTTTAACAAGCAGACATGGCCCAATGAAAACTTTATTAACGGATCAAGGGAAACCCTTTATTTCCAAACAATTTAATGCATGGTGTAAAGAGTTAGGGATCAAACATGTTACGACAACAGCTTATCATCCACAGTGTAACGGGCTTGTAGAAAGATTTAATGCAACACTTGCAGCCACCTTATCACATATGCTTAGGGACACTCAGGCAGATTGGGATTTGCATATAGATTCAACTTTAATGGCTTACAGAATGGCAGTGCACAAAATCACTGGCCATTCCCCCATTTATTTGTTTACCGGAAGAGACCCATTTCAGTTTTATGAAATGTTTAAAGCGGCAGAATCCCAGAATTTAAATTTTGTATCGCAGAGAAGTGAGAGATTAGAGGCAGCATTTAAAGGGTTAAGTTAGCTTTAGCGGCCCAAGCGCGTAAACAAAATGAAGATAGTTTGAAAAGCGCGCAAGATAAAAACATTCAAGTCGGCGATTTAGTTTTCCTTCACCAAATTCGAATACCTGTTGGGGATAATAGGAAACTAGCGCAACCAAATACGGGACCTTTTAGAGTGACAGCACGTTTAAACGACGTAAATTATGAAATTAGATTATTAAATAACCCAGATAAGTCCCAAATTGTCCATATTGACCGATTAAAGAAAATTGTTGAACCCAAAGTTTATGCAGAGATGCAATTCGAGGAAGATGAAAAGGAAGAGTTTGAAGAGGGAAGTGAAACTTTATTATCGGATTGTGAATCCGAAGTTGAGGACGAAGACGAAGTTTTCCCAGTTTTTAGGCCACCTCCTTTCCCTTACGTCCCACCTGTTGCAGTTCGACCACAAATCGAACCAGACAGACCGGTAGTCGAGCCCCAGCCAGTCGAAACCGACAGTGGCGCGGCAAACGATGAGACGCAAGGTGAACCAGAGCCAACACGTGTTAAACCTCGACGAAATATTAGGAATCCCGATAGATACCAGGGTGGGGCGTCAGATCAACAATTAGATGCGTATACCAGAAAACAGAAACGCAAATGACAAGAGTTTTTTTTAGTTTCTCCTTTCTTCTTTTCTCGCATGTCACCTTTCACTTTATTATCATTTCAAAATTCCCGCCAAACCGCACATTCCAGTAAAATCACAATTAGAACTAATAAAATTTAAAGGAAAAATTAATCTTTATTAAAATAATAGAAAAACAAAAATAGAAGTTAGAAAAGTTTGAAGTCGCTTCACGACTCGGCACTTTCATTTAAAAATGTCATTTTCCAATCTGGGAAGCGGGGATAAAGTTGTACGCCCCCAATGGCGGGTAGTTGAAGAACTCCCAATCGTCACGAGAGTATGGGAAATCCTCAGGGAGAGCACGTCGAATAATTCGGTAGAATTCGAACAATTTCTGCCGAAACGCACAAACAAATCGAATGGTCTCCTCACATTGAGCGACACACTTGTAGACTACAATCGGGTCCAACTGTCGGGTGGACCAAAACTGCATGTCATCGTTCAAATCGCTGGCATTTGCATAGCCTTCTAGAAATTCAGCGTCAATCAACGCCCTGGCACGCGCCGATTGAATGCGCAACTCGGTTAACTTGCCCAATAGAACCTGAATCCCCGTCTTTGTCAACATCGCACGCTTGATTAAAGTCATGTCCATTTTTTTTATATATCTAAATTAAGAACAGAAAGAACCAAGAGAACTGATTGAAGTCGGTAGCAAGTGAATTATGTTTAGCACTTTTGAATTCCGCGCTTATATACGCGTGTTAAAAGGGTTGCGACGTATGGCGAACCAATCGTCGCGTATGGGTTTTTCGGCCAATTAGAAGGTTTTTCCCCATTTTATCAGCGCGCGACATTCGCGTAACGTCTACGCAACAAATGGCGACAGGTTTTATCAATTTATGACTTTTTTTAAATTTTATACAACTGGTGAGAATTTAATCTCGATTTTTTTTTTGTTGTTTTTGTAGTTTTTTTTCGGTCTGTTTAATGCCTGGAAAGCCAGTGAAGCAGCGAAATGACATAGCAACAAACACACAGATCAAACTTTAAAATTCCAGATTGCTAGTATAGCTATTACATTTTAGTATTTTCTTTTAGCTTTTATTACTTTTCAAGAATTCCTTTTCTTTATTATTCGAAATTTTGGCAAATCATTTACATCTTTCAATCTCTCATGTATCACATTGGATTTAATTCTTTATTTCAGAGCTTAAATCGGAAATTATACGGGAAATGACGGAATGGTGTTAACACATCTTGCCTTTACAGATAACAAAATCGAATTTTGAGCAAAACTAATTTTTAATTTTTTCAGTGAACTCACCTTTAATTTTCTCTTAAATTTAAATTCCTTTTTCCTAAAACATTTTTCTTGTAATTGTTATTCATTTTTATTTCAATGGCACACATAATCTTTCTTTTCTCCAATTTGCTTGTAATTTTATTTCTTTAAAAAGCAAAAACGTTATTGTCGGGGGACAATAAACTAAGGATGGAGGGTTTGTGGCATAGATTCGCCACATTCACGCTAGGCGGCGCCACTAAAACGCGACTGCCGGACTGTAACGTCCAGCAAACGTGCACTTCCGGTCAGCACGTTATAAAAGCGCGAACAAACCGATAATCCTCGCCATTCCCGATCCATCCGTGAGTCCGCCCTTAGCGACATCGCTACTGTTGACGGCCATCGCGTGTCAGCCGACAAAACACGCGGTGCGAGCGAGAGAAGCCGATTTAAGCCCCCGACTACATCCGATCCGAATTGCGCGCTCCATTTGAAATTGGTTTTGAATGCCGAGCCACACCGTAAGAGAAATTGATCGAATGTGTATTTGCCAATTTTATTATTCATGTTAGGATTAGATATTTTAATAAAAGTGTTCATTTTAATTTCAATTGTCTGTGTCTTTGTTCCAATCCATCGCGCACGCGGAGAACCGATAGAGATAAATAATAAAATAAAAATTCCACTATACGATCAGAAATAAAAGTAAAAAGCAATTTTATTAATTAAATACAAATTAAGAATATGCCACACAACCAAAGTGCGTAGAGTTTGCACGCAAAATTATAGATCATTGTAAACCATTGTGAACCAGCCTTTAGTCAGGAGATTGCAACAATGCAATTTATCCGCTATCTCCAATTAGAAAATTGTAGAAAATCATTTGTTCAATTTACTGGTAGGTAGTTGATTGCAATAGTCCCACAGTCGTAATGCAGGAAAGCAGTCCAAAAATAAAAAAACTTAAATTTATCAACCAAATAATGCTTAGCAATTTCTAGCTGCATACTGTAATGTGCTGAACCCACAAATTAAATGTAAATAAAAACAAATCAATTAAAATTGCAAATGAAATTCAAATTAGAACCTCATTTCCATTGGTATCAAAACTATTGCTTGTTTTAGAAATTTTATTTCTCAGTTAAGCCTAGTACACATACCAATTCAGACTCAAAATATTCAGCCAGTCTGAATTTTCCATGTGACAATTATCAACGGAATTTTAAATAATGGATAATGTCACATGAAAAATTCAGACTGGGAATAATGTGGTACACATGGTTTGTTTAATGACATCATATTACAAATGGCGACTGTCTGAAATATTTTTTTGCAAATGGCTACCTTTGAAAATATGCAATGAGGATGTGACGGGGTGACTTGGCCATCGATATATCGTCCGATATATCGATTCCAGTCGCAACTTTAACACGATACTACCGTCTAAAATGCATATAGTACCGAGACAAAGTCGCAATGAGTTCAGATTAAAAAATACATTAACACTAGTTTTCCAGGTTTAAATTACTTTATTGTTACACTTGAATAAATATCTTACGACAAAGTTTATTCCATTGTTTCCGATTTACCACGTGGTTTGGCAAGCACGTTGGAGAAATTAGTCCTAAGCGATGCAAATATCGATGTTGACTTTGCAATATGGTCGTCACAAAGCTAACATGAGTTGATCTAAACTTTAGACCAACACATGTTGTCACCAAGACATTAAATCTTGACCCAAGAAAAGAGGTGCAAATTGATTCCCGCCAATGGTTAAACCATTCCAATCACACGGCGGTTTAGGTGCCAAAAGGGTTACAGATCACTCAGTGATCTGTATGCCCGAATTTCACCTAGTGAATCTTATGTGTGCCATCAAACATGATGTCGCAAATCCGCGTCTTGCACGACGCGTTATTTCACAAAGGGGCCCCGAGCCATGAAAGAGGAGAAAAGATAACACAGACATTACTTTACTCACGGGTCGGCCAGGTCCTGTGCTGCGTCTTCGAAGCTACCAAGTATGTTACGGGCATGAAGGTCCTGTCGACCGTAGTCCGGCTATCTTGCCCACTGGCCACTCGATCTCGGCAGCCATCTGGTATAACCGCGTAAGCGGGTATATAAGCAGATGCATAACTGATTCACTGGCCTCATATTTGCCTCATAAATCAGAGGCGCCAAAGGCTTAATTATTACAATGTAAATCAAGCACAAAGGCAAATAATCATAGGTCAGTATCAGTATCAATATCAAATCCGCAAGAAGCTCTACTTCCTGTTTTGCATGGCTTTTTATACTTGTCTAATCCCTTTATCACTGATAAGGGGATTATGACAAGATAATCCGGTAGGGGATGAGTCATGATGGAATGTTCATCATGACATCATTCTCTAGTATCGAGGATAATATAAAGTTATCCATTATTGAAATATTTACATATTTCAATCAGGGACAAGTGATAAAATATAAGCATAATTAACTCTATGATTTCCATAGAGTTTTTATCTCTTTATCACAATATTATATTAATTGGGGATAACCATTAAGGTCGCGCTAGCGCCCTCTTTGGTCATTCCTTGACCATATACAGATACTTGTATCATAGTCTCTAAGTAGACTTCCAGAGTCTACTCAACTACTATTAGTTTTCATCTCTATCCCTACATCAAATAAACTCACTTTATTCATGTAAAAAGGTATTCTGCTGTAACTTTGGTACACTCAGTGCACCATAGTTACAGTTCATAAAACTACGGGATTCGAGACCGTCACAAGGATGAGGCTGATGATGACGATATATTCAAAAATCAATGTGTTGGGCTTGCTTTTCGTTTTTTCCTTTTCATTTCTTGGCAGGATAGAACATATATCCCACCAACAGCAACTAATATGGATTTGTCCCTACTTGACGCAACGTTCGAACATGCAGTTTAAGCGACCGGTTAAACCCCATGAATTATGGGTAGTTGAAAAGATTCCATGCACGGAAACAATAGGTTGTTTCCCGCGCACCAAGTGCACGGAAAGAATGATTTTTTCAGCTACAGAATATTTCCTCACAAGGAAATTTTTTGATGTGTACCACAAAAAAAGAAATTTTCAGATTTCGATTCCTTGTGCCATTCCGTGTACGGAATGAGCTGATGTGTACAACAGGTACAACTTTAGGAACAACAGGTTCATTTTTTAACGGATATTGTAGACCAACAACACAAAATTTACTCAAGATGGAGTTTTCAACAAACATCATAATCACTTGTGGTCACAAAAAAAATACTCATGTGACTCATGTTCAAAATCACCAGTACCAATGGTTAATAACTCACAAAACCAGAAAATGTCTAAAAGGTCCCATTTATCTTCTCACCAAATTTCCCTGATTTTCCGACCAAATTCCACTAAATTCTACTCCCTATACATTTCCCAAATATTAATACTTTTTACCACACTATGTTTTTCCATTTAACAAAAAACTAAATTTTCTACTATAAGTGTTTGCCTGCATTACAGCTGTGGAACAACATTTTGACGTCAAATTTTAGCAATGACACAAATATTTAAAAAAAATAAAACCACCTACTTAAAACTAAACAAATGATACAAAAACAACACGAGAACACATTGAAATAAGATTGGAAAATCAATGGCTTTAATGTAAAACAGCCCAGACTCCATTGGGGCCCGGGTCGAGATTTGAACACAGATTCCTCAATTGCCGGTTGGGTGCTTTACCATTAAGCTACCTGGAACTCCAAGTACAGATGTGATAAGAACATTAAAGCCATTGATCTTCCAACCTTAAACAAATAATGCTTTACGACTTTCTTATTGGAAGATTTTGTCTATAGTATATTGTTTTGGAGATAGCAGATAGATCGCATTGGTTGCAATTTCCCAACGTAAGTTTTGATACTATTATTAAAAAAATCAAATGTATCATCAGGATTTTGATGAAATTTTCCGTTTTGGTTAGAAAGTAATTAAGACCTTGTATAAACATAAATCAACAGACAATACATAAGATGCAGTAGGAAAGAAGATCCACTCTACTTCCAATAGTGCCATAAGTTTGCTACAAGCATTAGGCTTGGGTAGAAATCTGACATCTGGTAGTGACGGGGTGACTTGGCCATCGATATATCGAACGATATATCGATTCCAGTCGCAACTTTAACACGATACTACCGCCTGAAATGCATATAGTACCGAGACAAAGTCGCAATGAGTTCAGATTAAAATACATTAACACTTAAATTCAGGTTTAAATTACTTTATTGTTACACTTGAATAAATATCTTACGTAACTAGTTTATTCCATTGTTTCCGATCTACCACGTGGTTTGGCAAGCACGTTGGAGAAATTAGTCCTAGCGATCTGAATATCAGCGTTGACTTTGCAATATGGTCGTCACAAAGCTAACTTGAGTTGATCTAAACTTTAGACCAACACATGTAGTCACCAAGACATTAAATCTTGACCCAAGAAAAGAGGTGCAAAT
>JH430600.1:2234-16390 GCA_000239455.1 Strigamia maritima | reverse complement strand
TACTGATAAGCAGATTAGCTGATTTGCATATCAGTGAGTCATAATGAGTTGATCCAATCAAATCAACTCCTTGATCAAAGTTATGTGAACCCCATAGAATATCTAAAATATTCAAAAAGCACATGGTAATATTTAGGGTTAACTTTATTTATATTCATATTTTAAAGTATTCTTATCCCTAAATAGTCTTAATTTATTTAAATAAACATTTCACAACAACATTTATTATTGTTTGAGTACAATAATCACTTTTATCCATGATTTTATCGTAACTTTTTCTTCAACAATGAACATACTTATTCATTGTATAATTCTCTCTTATATTTATCAAAATATAGAGAGAATATTTACTTAAATATTTTATCATTCAATAAACATTTTATCTTCATAAAACTTGAATTTTCTTATTTTGAATCTGGCGCGATTTTAACAAATCGCGCCCTCTGGTGGCAACTTTATAAGTCACTACGGTATTGAACCGTCACAAGTTGCAAGAAGCAATCCAGTGTTGCATGTAGCACAATGGAAGTCGAGTTTGTTGCTATGGTCAACTGTGTGCGTGAAATTTATTGGTTATGTTCTGTTTTTGACAAGTCTCCGATTTTTAATTATGTAGTTACTCCTATTGTTTATTCGGATGCTATGTCTTCTGTGCAGTTCACACAGAATGATGTAGAAAACTCACGTACAAAGCACATACGCGTCAAATATCACTGGCTCCGTGAATGGCACCGTAAAAGGTTCTTTAATGTTTTGAAAATATCCGGTGAAATTAATGTTGCTGATATTTTCACTAAGTGGCTCAGGTGGTGAATGCTTACGTTTTCTTTGTACAAAAGTGTTTTCTAATGTGCCTTATTTTTGATTATTGTTTTTTTTGTTCACAATGTCTCAACCAAAGGGGGCATTTGTAGGGCTGTGTTGGCCAACAATCAGTACTTTGGCTGACACATATTGTGAATTATGCGTATATTTTATTACTGTGATATTTGTATTGTTATTCTATAATTTACTAGCTATTTAAGTTGCAGATAGTTCCTGCTTTATCAACAGATGACGCTAGTAGTCTGTGTTTACATTAGTATTTTGTTCTTGTGTTTTTATATTTAATGCATATTTCCTAAATGTATATTTACTATTATAAGTTATTATGATTGTACCATTTTGTATGCATTGGATTATGTTTTTATTTATCTTGTATTTTGTGTTGACATCTCACCTAGTGGGCTGTCACTCACATGCTTCTCTCTCAACCTGCCAAGATGCCTGCTCTCATGAGCAAGTGGCTCATGAGGTTTTTATTAGACAATATATTATTTTATGTAAGTTTTTGTCATTTATTTCAACATTATTGGACATTATATGCTTTATTAGAGTGGCCCTACACTGGAATCAGCTCCAACAAATGCCTACTATTAACCTGGATCATCACTCCAACTCCCTGCTCTGCAAGGTCAAGCCTGGATCATCAAGTCTATGCATTAAGACTCTTAGGCCATATAAAACGCTTCCACTACATTTTCTAGAGTCTTTAACAGATGTATGTTTATGGCGAATCAGATAAAGATACAAAATTAAATGATATTATAGGGCTAGATATTCTTCAAAAATTTAAAACCTTAATAAACACCGACATTGGTGCCGTATAATAGAGAAATATTAAAAATTAGTGATAAGTTTAAAGTCATTTTAGAAAACAATAAGCTATTAACATCAGAAATGTCATGGTCATCTTTGCCAAGTGAGTTAAGTTATAATTTCAAGGCACACAGGGGATAGGAAAAATGGAGAATTGTTTTGTTCATATTTAGAAGAGATAGAAGCAAATTTGCTTGAAAATCCATTTGGGGAGCAGACGACATTTTCAATTTTGGAAGTTGGGCAATTAGAAGTGGTTTCATTAGACGACTTTAATTTAAATCACCTTGAGGGGCCCGAGAAACAATCTATGACAGATCTAATAAAAGGATATTTTGACATTTTTGCCAAAGATATTTTCGCATTAGGCTGTTCGAATAAGTTAGAACATAGAATTTATTTGACCAACGACATTCTCGTTGCAAAACGATCCTATCGACTTCCAGAAGTGCATTACACAACTCTGAGAGAATTAATTGCAAAATTAAAGGCTGCAGGTATAATTGAAGACTGCAATTCTGCTTATGCTGCACCTTGCATGCTAATTATTAGGGAAGGAAAGCTGCCACAGCTTGTAATTGATTACAGGGATTTAAATATAAAAGTAGTTGCAGACAATTATCCTTTGCCTTTAATTTGAGGAATTACTAGAACAGTTAGGCGAGGGAATTTATTTTTCCACTATGGATCTGTCTAATGGATTTTGGCAAGTACCTGTAGCAATGGAAGACAGACATAAAACTGCTTTTATCACTCCATTTGACACATTCCAATGGACCAGGATTCTGATGGATTTGAAGACAAGTCCTGCAAATTTTCAGCGACTTCTTAGTAAAACTCTGGAACCAATCAGACAGAGTGGGGTGTTCATTGATGACGTTTTGGGATGGACAAGAACATTTAGGGAGCACCCACACTTATTGAAAGAAATTTCTGATGTAATGCGTTTAGCGAATTTAAAATTAAAGCCGAGTAAGTGTATTTTTGGATCAAAAGAAGTTATGTATTTAGGGCACATCATTAAAGAGGGTACAATCAGACCAATACAGACTAAGGTTGAAGCATTGGAAAAATGCAGACCACCAAAGTCAGTTGCGCAAATTAGATCATATTTGGGATTAACTGGATATTACAGGCATTTTATCAAGGATTTCTCCTCAATAGCAGCCCCAATGAATGATTTACTTAAGAAAGATGTCAAGTTTGAGTGGGGAGACAAGCAACAGTTAGCTTTTGATACATTAAAATCTAAGTTAATTTCTCACCCCATTTTGATTTTGCCTAATTGGGAAGAACAATTTATTTTGGAAACTGATGCATCAACAGTTGGGTTAGGTGCAATTTTGCAACAAAGTTTAAATGGCCGATTGCATCCAATTGCATTTGCTAGTCGAAGGTTGAATGGTGCTAAGCAGAACTACCTGCAGTACATTTGGAAGCGTTGGGCTGCATTTTTGCAGTGAAACATTTCAAGTATTATCTGCTTGGTGGGAAATTTGTTTTGCACACAGATCACCAACCCTTGACATTTCTTATGCAGACGACGCACACAAAGGCCCAATTTAATAGATGGAGTCAGGCGTTACAAGAATACGAGTTTGACGTCATTTACAAGTCAGGGCCAACCAATAAAGCAGATTCTCTTTCCCGATTACTCTCAGTAGAAGACATTAAAATAAATTTTTTAAGTTCTAAATTAATGAAATTAGTCGATTGGGGAATTGAGCGCATTAGGGAAGCCCAACAAGCTGACCCAGCTTTAGCTGAGATTATTAAAGTTTTGGAAAAAAAAGTAATACCATTTAAGAGCAAGTTTGAGAAATGGGACACTTTCTACTACGATACGAATAAATTAATTCATAAAGTCAAATGTAGAGATGACAATGTTATCACCACTTTAGTTGTCCCAGAGCCTAAGATTCCAACGATTTTATTACAAACCCATGACAAAGGAGGCCACTATGGCATTGAGAAAATGTATAATACAGTTATGAGTCTTTACTACTGGCCAGGTGCTTACAGAGACATTACTAACTATGTGGCGTTGTAATACCAGTGTAATTCTCGTAAGAAGCCGGTGGAAAAAACAACTATTCAGATTTTCCAGCTTATTGGAGTTCTTATGGAGCGCATGGCTTGCGATGTGTTAGGTTCTTTGCGGGAAACACCAAGGGGAAATAAATTTATAGTCTTTTGCATCGATTATTTCAGCAAATGGCCCGAAGCTGTGGTATTAAAAATGCAAAATCTTGAGAGCATCATTGCAGCTCTCAAATCCACATTAACAAGCAGGCACGGCCGATGAAAACCTTGCTGACCGATCAGGATAAACCATTTATATCAAAACAGTTCAATGGTTGGTGCAAAGAGTTAGGGATTCGACACATTACTACCACACCATATCATCCACAGTGTAATGGACTGGTTAAGCGTTTCAATGCCACTCTTGCATCAACTTTATTACACATGCTAAGAGAAACCCAGGAAAATTGGGATTTACATTTAAATTCCACCCTTATGACGTACCATATGACAGTACACAAAGTTACTGGTCACTCTCCTATATTTTTATTCACGGGTCGGGACCCATTTCAATTTTTAGAAATGTTCAAAGCAGCTGAATCCGGAAATTTAAATTTTATTTCTCAGAGAAGCGAGCGTTTAGAGGCAGCATTTAAAAGGGGTAAGTTAGTACTTAGTGAACAAGCGAGAAAACAGCATGATGAGAGTTTAAAGAAAGCAAGAGATAAAAATATTCAAGTAGGCAATTTAGTTTATTTACACCAAATTAGAATCCCAGTAGGTGACAATAAGAAATTGGCCCAGCCAAACACAGGACCATATAGGATCACTGCGCAAATAAATGATGTTAATTATGAGATTAGACTATTAAACAATCCAGAGAAATCCAAATTAGTCCATGTAGATCGTTTAAAAAAGATAGTTGAGCCAAAAATATATGCAGAAATGCAATTTGACGATTCTGGAGATAAACATTATGAAAATAATAGTTTAGAAACATCAGATGAGGAATCAGACACAGATAATAACGAGGATTTCATAGTTATTAGGTCAAATCCGTCACCTAGTGTACTGCCAGTCGAGATTCGGGTCCAAACCAAACCAAAACACGCAATAATCGAGCCCCAACCAGTTGACAACAACACAGGTGCAGCAAACGATAGTACACAACGTGGTCCGGAAACCACAAGTAGACCAAAATGTATTACGCGAATCCCCGATAAATTTAATCACTGCGTAACTGGTAAGAATTGGATGAGATTTTAAAGAAGCAGCATAAGAAATAAAGTTAAACCGAGATAAAATTTCATAAATAGTAGCAATATTCGGGAAAACTTAATTAAATATTACAATTTCTATTTTTATTAAAATATCACAATAAATTCGGAAAAATTGAGTAGAATTCAAAATTGAAATTAGAAAGATTTTATTAAATAAAAACATCTAAAGTTACAAGGGTTGCCGAGGACCGATCTGGTCAAACCAACGATAAGAGGTAATCCTCAGGACGGGCAAGAGGGATCGAGAACTCCTTGGTCACAAAGCTAGAAACGACCAAACTGCTGGGCAACGAGTTCCGCACTAAATCATACCGCCACTTCAACCATCTTCGGTAACACGTGTTAATCAAAATTCGTTTTTCAAAATCACGGACCCTGAGCCATTTCCTACGATAAGTCTGCCAACACGCGGACTCCGGTCTCTTCACAACACTGTCATAGTAATTCTTTAGGTCGACATGTGCCAACCGGTAAACTTCTAGTCCGGGCGTCACAATCATGGCCCGACACATGTAGGACCTGGCCCATAACCTCCATAATTCATCAACGCATTCTGTCTCTGTGGCACGAGGAGGATTATCATACGATAAATCCTGCATATAATCAAAGTGGTCGAACGTCATGTAATCAGGTACAATTCTGGGATCCGTGTTAACAAAGGTCGGTAAACGAATAGAATGAATAAGTAGGCAAAATCAAACGGACTATATACGGAATCCTTAGAGTCATTACGACGTCCGTCCGTTTCATCCAATCGTCTGCTTGCGTAACGTTTAGGTTTTTTTTTTGTCAATTAGAAACTTTTTCGTATCATATTTATGCGCTACGTATAACGAACGTCTGGTAAACGCACAGTTTTAGGTCTTTGTTTTTTTTATATATTATTTTTATTCAAATTTTGGAGGTTGAGTTGATAGCTTTTCCAAAGTGACCAGTTAAAAGGTGTTTAACTGCTGTGTCTGTCTGTTTAATGCCTGAAAGGAGAAGCAGAGGTATATCAGGAAAACTTTTTGGCTGTTGTTATGTTCCCTTGGCTGCCCTGATTGGCTTAACCAATACGCCATCAGTGTACCCTTTTGGAATTTAAATAAAAGGTAAACTTTCATGTTTTAGCTTTACCTAAAAAAGCACATGTCTCTTTTTTTGCTCTGAGTTTAAAACATTACTTAGAACCTAATATTGGCGACAAGGCGGATTTTTTTAAACTTGAATCCATGTCCATCCATCTCCCTGATGTTGTAGAGGTATAAAATCCATGTAGTTTGGCTTTTTTTTGGGCAATTTTGGCTCGTTTTTTGGACGATTTTTGGCACGTTATCGACGATATAGGCCCGATTTGAACGTTTCTGGCGTGTGTTGTAAGTTTTTTTGTGCTTCATTATTTCATTTCGTTTGTTACTTCAGTACGTTACTACAATTGAAAAATGCAAAATCATGGTGCATTGTCACAATACGCGTTGGAGAAGAATTGATCCCATTATCAAGACAGGGCTGAGTGTTATTTTGATGCAAATGACATCACCGATGACAAAAAGAAAGTAAACATCCTTTTGGCTTCGGTTGGTGTTGTGGCATATGACTATTTTGCAAAACTCTGCCTGTCAAACAAGCCAAGTGAGAAGACATTCACGCAATTAACAACGCTGATGTCGGCCAATCATTGCCCGGACCTCTGGTTGTGATGGAGAAAATGCGTTTTAATCAACGTGTTCAGGCGCCTACGGAGTCAGTAAGTGAATTTGTTTCTGCTCTTTGAGCGCTTTCAAAGCATTGTGGCTTTGGCGCTGATCTTAATAACCGTATTTGCGAGCGGTTGTGGCAGTCTATTCAACGCGCTCTCGCACGGGAGAAGGATCTCACCCTCGAAACAGCAGTACAAACGGCGCTATCTATGGAGTTGTTTTCTGCTGAAGTGGAAAAACTTCATAAACCACTTCCAACTCAGGTCAACTATACTCCGCAGCACGTTACGAAGCAGGCGCACAAAAATTCAGCTTCTGGCTCAAACTCCAAGCAGAAGCAGCGTCCTAATAATATAAATAAGTCGAAACGCTTATCTGGTAATTCTTTAGCATGCGGAAAGACAAATCACACAATCGATGGTTGTAGGTTTAAAAATGCCACTTGTCATGGATGTGGTCGCGCTGGTCATATCAAACCCGTGTGTCCTACGACTAACACCAACTCGCAGAATGGCACCCACAGCATTGATGTTCGCACGCAAGTATCATTTTATCATGTTAAATGCACAAATAAAGTGCACAGGATAAATCTGCAGCCAAACTTGGTTAATCCTATTGTGTTGAAGTTGCAAGTCGCTAATGTCACGCTCCCTATGGAAGTTGACACAGGGGCGGCTGCAACCATTATTAGTTCGTCTTGTTTTCAACTTAATTTTGCTTCATCGTTTAAATTGCAGAAATTATTGACAGAAATGACTACCTACAGTAGTCAAATCATTAACATGTCAGGCATCTTCGAGGTTCCAGTAGCACCTAAGGGGCAGCAATTCACACTTCCATTGTGTGTAGTGGAAAATGGTCCCATGTCGTTGTTAGGTCGTGACTGGTTACAGAAATTCGGATACATCGAATCGACTGACGGTCAACTCACTTGAAATGACTAGTGTTTCCACTCTTCACCCCGCAACGGATGCCAAATTGACTTCACTATTGGAAAAACATGCCCAAGTATTTCGTGATGAGATTGGTTGCTCAAAATCGATGCAGGTACATATTGACATAAATAAAACTGCTAATCCAATTTTTTTGAAGGCGTACCCGGTCCCTATGGCCATGAAAGATGTGGTAGAAAAAGAGATTAGGCGTTTACAATCCTTGGATATTATTTCACCCATTCCCGCTTCACGTTGGGCTACTCCCATAATGCATGTTGTTAAAAGCGACGGCAGTGTGAAGTTAGCAGGTTGTAAGTGATTTTGCCAAATGCCTATCCTCTGCCACTCTTTGCTGATGTTGCGACCAAATTAACCGATGGAGAAAATTATTCTATTGTTGATATGAACTTCGCATACAACCAACTGGAGCTCGATGGCGAATCAAAGGAAATTTGCATCATAAACACGCACATAGGACTATTTCAGGTGAATAGATTGTTTTATGGAATTTCCTCTGCTCCGGCAATTTTTCAGAAAAACATGGACCAATTGACAGCTGCCATTCCTAGTACCCAACCATACGTAGATGACTCGTGCATCACAGGGCAGAATGACGCAGACCACCTTAAAAATTTGGATCAGTTCTTGACTATTTTTGGAGAGGAAGGTTTAACTTTAAACAGGTCCAAATGCAAGTTTCTTCAACCCAATGTCCAATTTCTTGGCCTTACAATTGCAAAGAAAGGAATCTCACCGTCGGAATCAAAAATTGTATCGTTGCGAGACGCTTCTCGACCGATTGACGTATCTACCTTGAAATCCTTTCTTGGGTTAGTAAACTATTATGGTAAATTCATTCCACAGACTTATCCACAGTTGTAGAGCCATTATACCGCTCAACTAGGGATGATATAAAGTGGAATTGGTCCAAGGAGCAGGAGAATGCATGGCGGACTGCAAAAAAGTCACTGTCGGCAGACTCAACGCTCATACATTATAATCCTCATAAGCTTCTATATTTGACAGTTGACGCTTCACCGGTAGGAGTTGGTGCATTTTTAAGCCATTGCGACTCTAGGGGTTTCCATTCCCCTATTGCGTATGCTAGTTCCTTACTGTCGTCGGCGCAGAAGAATTATACGCAAATTGAGCGTGAAGGGCTTGCGATCATTTTTGGAGTTGGCAAGTTTCACCACTACCTTTTTGGTAGAAAATTCGCCTTGAGGACGGACGATAAGCCTTTAGTAACCATATTTGCTGATAAAAAAGGGTGCAACCAGGTTGTTGTGCTCGATTGCACTGCTGGGCTGTGTTCCTAAGTGCATATGACTTTGACATCGCTCACGTGTTGGCTACTGACAATGCCGTTGCCGATGCGTTGTCAAGAAATCCGCAACCGCGGATTGACCAAAACGAGGACCTGGAATTAGGTATAAACTCAATTTTTAATAGTTCACTTTCAGATTTTCCGATCTCACGTGAGGTTTTGACAGCAGCATACGAGCGAGATACAGTATGCCAAGCCGTCTTGATATGCGTTCGCAAAGGGTGGGGCAACTGCGCTGTTGAACTGTTGCCGTTCGCAAAGTTTAAGCAGTCGCTTACTAATTTTGATAACTTCCTATTTTTAGGTGATTTTAGGTGATTCCGTCCGTCCTTAGACACTATTTTAACAGAGTTACATGCTGGCCACTTTGGCATCGTTCGCACAAAATCCTTGGCAAGAACTACTGTTTGGTGGCCCGCTATTGATGCGGACATCGAACACCTAGTAAGATCGTGTGACCGATGTTAATGTGCACTCCCAGATCCTCCTAAGACGTCTCACTTGAAGTGGCCCATCCCTAATGCCATTTGGGGACGCGTGCATATAGATTTTGCAGGCCCCTTCTTGGGAAAAATGTTTCTCCTTGCAGTTGACGCGAAGACCAAATGGTGTGAAGTCCAACCGATGACTTCAACCACATCAGCGGCCACAATAGCTGTCCTGCGCTCTTGGTTCGATCAACATGGGCTACCGATCCAGATACACAGTGACAACGGCCCGCAGTTCACATCCAGCGAATTTCGCGATTTTTTGGCAAAAACCTGCATTTGACAGTCGTTTTCTCCGTCATTTCACCCAGCAGCTAATGGTGCGGTCGAAAATTATGTAAAGACTTTCAAGAGGCAGGTCCAGAAGTTTGTGGATGACGGTTGTGGTGTTGCAGAAGCAGTTTCCCGCTTTCTCTCAACTTATCGTTCAACACCGCATGCCACGACATCCATTACACCAGCTGAGTCTTTCTTGAAGCGACCACTGCGCACCAGGCTACATTTGCTGAATCCTAAATTGATTTCCGATGGCACAATCGCGCAGACGTCTCGGCAGTTTTCTGTAGGTGATGCTGTGTTTGCTCGTGATTACCGCAGCAGTATTATTTGGGTCCCTGGCATAATACACCAACAGAACTAGTCGACCATGTACTCTGTACAGGTTGCGAATTCGGTCGTTTGGAGTCGTCATATTGACCAACTGCGGCCGCGAGCAATTTCAGCCTTGTTGTCACCTCGGAAGATTGAGGGGAATGTTGTAGATGAGGATGATGGTCAATTTCGCCTCTCCACGTCCTCTTCCACGAGTCCTGTCACTCCTGCAATGTTAGATGTTGCACCCAGTTCCGTGCCATTACCGAGTATAAGCACCCCAGTGCAATTGACTTCCCCACCTAGGACGTCGACCCGCCAGTCTCGTCCTCTCTCTCGCACGCAGAACCAACCAGTTCGCTCAAGAAACCCACCTCATAGTTGCAGTCCACCAATCCGATTTGGATTTGATGAACATTAAGTGTTGTGTTGATTTTATGGTGATTTTATTTTGTTTGTGTTTAATTTTGTCTTTGAATTTCTTTCGCCTGCGTGCACCTTAACTTTAATAGTAATTTGAAATTTTAATCGATCTTTTATGTTATTGTTAGTTTACCTTAAGTCTTTAATTCCATGTTGTAAACTGACAATTGTCTTAGGTACTGTTATGTTTCCTTGGCTGCCCTGATTGGCTTAATCAATATGCCATCAATGCCCCCTTTTGGAATTTAAATAAAAGTTAAACATTCATGTTTTAGCCTTACCTAAAAAAGTACATGTCTCTTTTTTTGCTGTGAGAAACATTACTTAGAACCTAATAGCTGTCATAATGAATAGTTAAAGGAAAAAATTGTGGCAATTTTATCAATTCTTGTCAAAATACCATGTTCACATTGGATTTAAACTTTCAGAGCTCAAATTGGAACGGCACGAAAATGACGGAAGCATTAATCCACAAATTCTATTTCAGATTAAGAATCTCATATGAATACTAACCAAACTAATTCAATTTCAGAAATCAGATAATTGTTCTCATTTTTATTATTCAATTTTTAATCATTCTTAACATTAATTTTCAAGTTCATTCGTAACTTGTGTTTTTTTTTATTACATGTTTTTGTTGAAATTTTCTTAAATAGTTTTCATTTTGGCAAAGTATCAAGCTGTCCTATTTGTTGTCGTCTAGTGTTTTCTTTGTTTTTTCAAGTTCGAAATGTGGAATTTTTGAAGGAAGCGTGAGATAGAGGGTGCGAGAATCGAGGGGTCGTGGTCACGTTGCAGTGACCACTTGAATAGACCAATGAGAATAGATGTAACGGATACATTACATCTCCTTTTTGTATATTAGTCATGTTATTAGTTGAATAAATCACTCTAAGTTTTAATCTTGACTTAGTTTCGTCAGTAGCTGAAAGGTTAGTTTACATCAGAAGTGGGATGAATAACGCGAAACTGCGACAGGAACAGTAAAAGTTGTACAGAAAAATTTTTTTTAATCAGCGCAGAGAATTATCGGGACCGTTTAGAAACAGAAGAGGACGAAAATTTGATCAAAGTAGAAAAAAGATCAAACGGAACCAAAACGAACAAAATGGACATATCAACAGTTTTGGTGATGATAGATGACGGAACTTTACCAACATTCGATAATCTGAGAGTGCTTCAAATTAAAGAATTGAAAATTGAATTGAAAAAATACGACGTTCCAACGTTCGGGAAAAAGAAAATAGTAATGGTGGCCGAACTTTGGCGAGAATTGAAGAAAGAATTTGCCTCGGCGGACGAACAAGACGACGGGGATGACAGCGAGAATGAAGACAAAGACGAAAATGTAAACCTAGATGGAATAAGAAAAGGAATTTCAGAAAAATTAAAAATTCCCGAAACTCCACTGACGACAGAAGAAACGTTGAAAAAATTGTTGGAAGCAATGATGATTAGAAAAAAACGAATAGCGATTTGAATTGAGAAACGAGAAATACGCCAAAATTGCCAAAATATTGGGGGAAAAAGGACAGTTGAAGACAGTAGCAGAATGGGTGAAAATTGTAGATGAATAATGTCACGTAACCCGTGGGGTACGAGGCCAGGCGGCAACTTGGGCGTAATCCTTAGTACACCCGCGGGAATCGTTAAAGGTACAATACTTAACATAATTAACACTAATCGGTAATCACGCAATTACGCAGTCACTCCAGAGAGGACAAATTAAGACTCGTTTAGTTTCTTAAAATAACATGACAGTTTTATTAACCGCTAGAACGGTCATGCTCACACAATTACAACAAGTGTTCGAGTTGGCCATTACTAATGAGCTGGCTCGAACCAATACATCAAATAAAATACAAAGCAATAAAGATTAGTAGAATACATTCAGATAGGTTTGGTTTGGTTGCATAAGGCGGCGACACGATTGACTGCCTCCAATATCTGGAGTCTATTGTCACTTCGTGCAAATAGTAATATCACAATGAGTTAGTACACTAACATAAACATGATGTGAACTCTATGCGAGCTCAAGAGAGACTACCGTGCTCTTGCTCGATCCGACCTTCTTATAGGTGTCATCTGGCACTTAATTGGCTGTGCATACTAATGACGATGACGCTGATGACGTCATCGGTCTTCAACTCCTTCTGGCGGCGGATCTGGAACTGTCAGCTGGCATAACTCCCTCTGGTGATGGTTTTCGGCATTTATATATTAATAATGATTCAACGGAAGGTTTGTAGGACCATTCCGTTTAATATTTAGGTTAGTATAGCAATGTTATAGGTTCGATATTCTCGCTATGGTAGATCCTCCGGTCCTTACCGTAAAAGCCCCCTTTTTAGCTTTCTTGGACCCCAAGAAAGGTTTCCAGAAAGTCTTACAAAAAAGAAGTATAACTGTTATTTGGTTCACATATATATATGAAAAAAAATATGTATTTATTTTTTTATTTAAACACATTATATAATTCTATTCCTGACTTATCTATAGTCAGATGTTTCACATGATACAATTGGGTTGTTCCTTTCTATAACAGAAGAATTTTGAAGAAAATCATTATATCACATTGCACTTTCATTTATAAGAAAAAGACAAAAAGAAAAATTATTTATAAAGTTTTACCATTATAAAAACTTGTATAATGTACAATAAGTATGAAATTACAAAAATTGAGTATGATATCTCGCATATTAAAGCTTAATTCTTTCTCTAAGAAAGTTATTTAGGATATTTTAGAATTCAAGAATATATTTTTATTCATGGCATTATTAATTGTGGTACTATTAGTTGTGGTATTATTAGTTGTGGTATTATTATTTGTATTATAAAAAAGATCTATTATTATAGATATATATCATTGATTAGTTCTATTAAGAACTCATTAAATAACAAAATGAAATGTATCATCGTAATCATCGTAAACAACTTTACAAAAAAAAATGTATCACAAAATCTTTCTTTCCATTGCAAACTATATAT
The DNA here is from genome assembly GCA_000239455.1 of Strigamia maritima. NCBI lineage: Eukaryota > Metazoa > Arthropoda > Chilopoda > Geophilomorpha > Linotaeniidae > Strigamia > Strigamia maritima. The sequence continues at coordinate 3,016 of JH430600.1, read as the reverse complement.
ATCCTTTTATAGGATTATCACGGACCGGTATGTCGTCATGCGTTTGAAAGACGCTTGATACCTCGAAAACGAGAGAGCCCTGGTTTGAATGAGGCCCTGAATGGTTACAGAACTAAAGGCGTTCGTAACCACCGCATTCGTGTCTATTGATACAAAATAAAATGTAGTTCAGGTTGATATTATCTTACTCTCTAAAAAGAACGCCGTTAAAACCACCTAATCACTTAAGAAGTGAGAGAGTAGAATCTAATCTAAACCTAGTATCACTCAAAGGTGGAAGCCTAATCTGAAAAACAAGATGGCGGATCCCAGACTAAACTATTTCAAGCAAAGTGAACATTCTTCTTGCCTTTCTGTTTTTTAGAATAATAAATGCACGCGTATACAATTTACTATTATTCTGACCAGGTCCAGCTAGGTTATGCGCCACATAAGCTCTAAAAATACGCGTGAATACTCAGAGAAGAATGCAGAAATGAAAACACATGAAAATACAGTTGGAGATGACCTTCAAACAAGGGTGAAGGGACCAGCCCTCTACTAGTTGTGTGCTGTTCGCTAGCAGGAGAGAGAGTGAACTCCAAAAACTTGGAAAAGTACATCAAAAACTCATACTGCATCCTCATTGGTCCTCAGAAAGTGAGGAACCAACGAGAGTGCAGGAGTAGTGTGAGTCACTCACTTAACATGCACAAAGTCGGGTCATTCCAACTGTAGGACCAAAATAACACGGGGGAATTACATGACAAATGCGTACAGTCATCACAAACGGCCTTGGCCAG
>JH430599.1:13688-44507 GCA_000239455.1 Strigamia maritima | reverse complement strand
CAACTGACAGTGTTTTTGAATCTGATCAGAAAATCATCAATGTAGTTCCTGCTTTAATGGCATCTAGATTTGACACTTGGAATGATTGTGCCGATATGTTTGAAACCCATTGTGATGAAAACTTTAGCCCTATCTTTGTTATTGCTGATTCCCGTTCAGTTGGGGCAGAAAATAAGAGGACAAAAGCTGGAAAACTTCCTCTTGAAATCGGGTATTATTTTTGTCATTTTGTTTGCGTGCACTCAAATTTTTCGTGTGAAAGCAAGTTTGTCTACTGGGACGCGTTCCAGGCAAAAAAAAAAAGAGTGCCTGTCTTGCAGAAGTTCGCATTGCTTGGGATCGAGAAGAACACAAGTTTATTATTTCGCGTACACATTATGAACATTCTCATGAGTTGGGTGAAGAAATATACAAAAGCTATTCGACCAATCGAGCGTTACGTGGTTTGGATCATAAATTTTCTCGCGTTGTTGAAAGTACGGTCAAAGGGTGTAAAACATGGACATTGTCGAAAAAGGTGATGGGAGATAAAATTTTGGCTAAGGTAGAATTACTACTTGCGCATGATGTCAAAGCTGTTCGTGTGAAAAAATTCCTGGTTAATGAGGGCAATGTATTAGTTACTACCAAAGATGTTCCCAATGCGCACGCGAAATTTGAATGCTGTAATGGGATGAAGGGTATGAACGATGAGGAAAAGTTTCTGGTGGCTTTGCAGTGCGATCAAGATCGAGACAAAGGATGATTGTAGAGAATTCATAGTTGATGGTACAATCTGCGCGTGTTTTTTTCAGTTTTCATGGCAAAGGGTATTATTTGAAAGATATCCAGAACACATCCTAATGGATGCAACTTATTCGTTAGTGAATCGACGTATGCCATTGTACGCTGCCATGATAGTAGATGGCATGAATCTATCAATCCCTATTGCTTTTTCACTTGTTGCGAACGAAACGAAGGAAAATGTCGAATTTTTTGTTAGTCGTTTGGTTGGAAGAAATCCATGTTCAGCTTACACAACGACGTTTATGACGGACAAAGATTTCACGGAACTTGAGTTAATTCGAAAATATTTTCCAACTGCCAAGCATGAGCTATAGCTTATATCATGTGCTCAAAAACTTTAAGGCGCTAGTCAAGGAATGTAATGTTGAAAATTCGGATGTTGATGACATCCGCAAAACGTTTGCTGCAAAATATGGCGTATGCACATGATGTGAATTCATTTCAGGAATGGTTTTTCGAATTTGAAAAGAAGTTCTCGAATCACGAAATTTTCTCTCGTTTCATGGATCGTTGGTATTCCGTTTGTGATAGCTGGTCCATGTATAGTCGAATCACAACTTTTAACGTGGGAGATACAACCAACAATCGAGTTGAGTCGATGAACCAAAAGTTAAAAAGTGTCACACATCGTTATTCAGCTCTAGACATTTTTTATGACAATTTAAAGTTGTATCTTGGCAATGTGTGGGATAAAATACGAGTAAATTCTTTCGATCAGGGTATGAAAGTGGAACAGTTATGGTCTTCAATATCTACAAACATTCTTTCTTGTGTAGAAAATGTAGCAACATCCTTTGCTTATTACGGGATTGTTAACGAGATTGTTTGCAGTGATAAATGCAAGGAGATTACACATTTGCAAGATGGTTTGTTTTCTGTTAATATTGAGCACCATCGCATTTCATAAACAACAGCAATTAACTGCACTTGTAAACTTTTTTCAATGCGTCATTTGCCGTGCTGTCACATATTTGCTGTTAGACGAACTTGTGAGCTTCAAATTTTCGATATCGGTTTGGTTCCAGAAAGATGGCAGCGAAAGTATTTTGTCGACTCGTTTAAACTGGCTTGTGTTAATAAGATTAATGGGTCAAGAAAAGTGTCCACTCATTTGACTAATGTTTTGACGGAATGTGATAAATTGTTACGATTGAAAACTACTCACTTCTATTTCTGAGGCAATGAAAACATCGGGAACTGAAGAATATTTAGAAAATCTTGGATATTTAGAGAGCATTGGAGAGTTGTTGTCTGCGAAGAAGAAGTTTTGCTGTCATTGAAATCGTTCAGTCGGATAGTAGCACTGTCGCATGTGAAATGAGGCCAAATGATGATCAAATTGCTGCTCCTAGTTTTGGCTCTAGTATTGTCTCTCTTAATGAATCTTGTGACGATGGATCAGAAAAATTGAATGAAAATGGACATTTTCCAAGATTGGTCAAGATTCGTGGTCGACCAAGAGGTTCCGCAACAACAGCAATCGGGCGCAAAAGAATTAAGTCGAAGCCATCTGAACGTGCTAAGAAGATGAAATATTTCAGCGAAGATGCAAAAGAAAACCTAGAATGGGTCAAAATATGTTTGGTTCAGCTGAATATGAAGCACTTAAAGATTTTGAGAACTGATGCTTGGCTCGATGGTGACATTATTGATGCAGCCATGAGTATGATGAAACGTGATTTTCCCTTTGTTCAAGGACTTCAACCGGTTTGTCGTGGCGCTTTTCGTTTGCCTGATTTTATTCCTTGCACTGATTATTTTGTTCAAATTTGCCATGTAAACAACAACCATTATGGAATGTTGTTTCTGGCCAATTTGAAGAAATTAATAGTGTTGTGAACGTGTATGATTCTATGTTGAGTGATGTTACTAAAGATAACATTTCATTTGTTAGTAGTCTCGTTCGAACATTAGACAGATCACTCCGATTGAAAAATTCAAGTTCAAAAATTGCACGCGGCCATCAAATTGTGACGATTGTGGGTTGTTTGCTATTGCGCATGCTTTATTTCTTTGTGAGAAGAAGAATCCCAGCAATTACCATCTTGATCACAGTTTGCTTAGACAACATCTATTGGATTTGTTTACACACCATGACAAGAATTTGGAATGTTTTCCATCATCCGAATTTGCAGATGATGGAAACCGACCAAAACAATCAAAATCAAAATTTTTTGATCGAGTTTATTGCTACTGCCGAAATAAGAAGAGCAGAGGAATGATAGCATGCAATATCTGCAATGAATTGTTTCATCGTGATTGTTTAATTAAATTTGATTTTAAGGATCAAAAGTTTGTTTCCAATTTAAAAATAGGACAAGATTTTGCTTGTTACAGGTGTGCCCCTACACCAATAAATGTTTGATTGGTGGGGTTCATACCATATCATATTCATTAAATCAAATAAAAATAAAAATAAAATTTTTCAGACTTATATATTTTACAATTTATTCACCACAGGCCATTATTAAAATAAAACTATTTTCACTTTTCAATAATTTTACACTATAAATAACTACTAAGTTTTCATTATAAATTACAATTAAAATAAAACCAAAACCCTCTTTGATCTGTTGTAAATTTGAACGACGAGTATGGCACACCGACAAAACGAATATCGAACGCACCGGTTTTTAGAGTTATCTCGATTGTTCGGGGAAATAGCCAGTCAATTATACACTGGTTATTTCCCCGAACATTCAGGGAAATAGACACAAGCTATTTCCCCGAACGTTCGGGGAAATAGCCTTGGCCAATGTAAATATGAGTGGGTGAATCTGGATTATGTCTAGGCCTAGAATTCTAGCTGCCATTCCTGGTTTATCTGAAGTGGTTCTAAAAAGATTAGGACGGCAGATCGATCCGACTAACGGTTGACTTGGAACTGAATTCGTCACAAGGTTTGGGCTGACATCACCGAGTGACAATGTGTCCCAGACTGATGACGGTTGATACTCTGGCCATTTGACCAGAGCGTCGCTAACAAGATAATACGATATCATAAATACCGTAAACAAGAGTTGAGTGGGGTGTCGCGTGGGTCAAGTGACCCACTGGCCTTCATCCGTATAGTCTGGCACTCCGCATTGCGACTAACACGTTAATAGATAATTATCCAACCCAAAATAGAGTGGTCACAATAACTGGCATGTCCAGATCAAAACTACCACTCTCCGATGTGTCACAACATCATGTCATCATCACTTTTGTATTCGCGGTACATGGGCCTTCATAACATAAATGCTATGGCTCACTACGGTCTTTACGGTTGTTGCACCTGCCGGTTCGAGAGTCTTAAAAGCGTTCTGAAACCACGTCAATTAGGTAAATCTGAACATAATACCAATATATCTTTAAGGGTAATCTGGAACCAAATAGAGCTCTGCAAGCCCTTTTATAGTGGTCGCTCCCTTGGTGGTCAGTCTGTGTCCAATTGAACATCAGTATGACCCTTAGAGGCGGGCACTATGAGCTTAACTATGACATAGAGGGAGTTGGGCCAATCGGTACAACTTCCTGCCAGAGTCCAAGTGAACTCTGCTTGACTGGGGTCAAGGGTCATCCACACAAACTAGGAAATAGGTCGCAGGTGCGACTAATACCCAAGCTACATATGAAAGGAGTAATTGTTGTAGGGAATTCCTTTCCGAATGTCTGTTTTTCGGCCGAATAGGCCGAATACCGAATGTCTGCCGAATATTTGGTACATCCCTAATAATCATCATGTTTGTCTGCTGATTTCCACCATTCCCTCGATTATTATAATTACCCTTTCCTCAATAATTATTATTTCCATTACCCCGATTATTATTACTATTATTCCCATGGTTATTGTAGTGACCAGTACCATTCGAGTTACTATTGTTTTGGTTGTTTTGGCATTTCAAAAAACTTTTGAATTTGAAACGTTGAAATTTTCATTGTCATGGAATTTTAAAGACGTGTATAGCCTAAGCCACCGCTTGCCTAAGTCCAGTTGGAAATTATAAAATTTTGTAATTTGTAATTTTCTGCTATTAGAGAATATTTAGAGAATATTAATTTTTTCTGTGGTGTATCTTGCACTTTCAGAAGTTAAATTAAAGTCAATTAATTCCTGCAGAATATCAGGACGTGCAGTTGTTGATTTTATGGGCTGACTTAAATCATCATTAATACTAGTTGCTGAACATAATAATGGCCAAGTATTCCACAATCCCAAGTATTATTTTTTTAAATACTAATTCATTGTTTTCTATGATCTTCAATTTTTACATCTTTATACTCTGCCAATATTTTGACCCAATCACATTTAGCTGAATAGTGTAATAACAAGAGTAGTGCTTGACGTCGCGTTCATGCTAGCAATCGTTAAACTGACGACTTGTTGCTGTACTTCCTCCATTTAAAAACAAACTTTCCCAAGCAAGTTAATTTGGCATAGCGCATCTGTAATAACAGCAAATATAATCTTAATTTGTTTTATTTTAATTATTCTTACCTGTTAGTAACATCTCACCGCTCTTGTAAGCCAGCAGTTTTCTGCTGATCGAAAATGCTACTTTTCCCCATGTAGCAAAACGCCGGCGTTTTCGCCGGTGCACGCCGGCGGTGACCGCCGCGGTCCGACGGCGGTCACTGTTGCATTTCCGCCATCAAACCGCCGGCCCCACCCGCCAACAAACCGCCATCAAACCGCCGGCCCCACCCGCCAACAAACCGTATCAAACCGTAACAACAGTATCATTTCCCATCTCATTCGCCAAGTCCTCTAATGTGCTGGTGTTATTCTCATCCATTTTATCCATCCTTTCATCATCGTGCAAGCTAAAAAGTTATAGTTTTACAAATAAATTTATTTGTACCCACAATTTGTACCTACATACCTACATCTATATATATGGGTTTTAAAACCCATATATATATATAGATGTAGGTATGTAATATATGCTTACCTCGTTATTTTAATAGCAGTATTTTGACTAGACTTCATTTTTGGGAAAGCTGAAACTGTAGGCCTAGTCTTCATTCGTTTCACTGGTGATGGCGGACTGTATGGAGCCTTTGCGGTTCGTTTTCGCCGCGTCTCTTTACTGGATTCTGAATTCTTGTCTCTTACGTACGCCTTTGTCTTCGCACACGCCTTCTCATAGGTATCTGTAAAATGACAGATTTAAAACAGTTATTAGAAATAAATAAGTTTAAAAAACCAGAAAATGGATAAAAATTTTAGAAAATGCAATTTTTATCGATTTTGATGCAATTTTCATCATTTTTCATGCAAATTGCGCGAATTTTGCGTTAAAATGCGTCAAACGAAAAATCATTTTATTATTGAAAATAATCGTTTTTTAGTCGTTTATTTATTGAAAGAAAATCGTTTACGTCTAAAAAAAATTGCTTATAATCAATTTTTTTTAAACGATTTTCTTTTATTTTTTACTACCACGAAAAAAATAAAAGAAAGGTTTTGCCCAATTTCTCCCATCGTTCAACTGGCCCAGTCAACTCATCTTATAAACATTTTAGTTTATCCTCAATACCAAGGTAAATTATGCCTCCTGCTTTTGATTGATCTGTGTCAAATTTAGCAACTACATCCGCTGTTGCACCGGCAACAACAGCATGTTTCGGATCTATAAAATGACTCAACCCTTTGCTTGCCAAGCAGGCTAACATGTCTCTTTTCCAACTATGTAGTTAAATTCATTGAGTTTTTTAAAACTCAATACACTATCGCGTTTAACCATATTGACTTAAAACGCGATTCTCAAAAATTAAATCTTCTAACTATATGAATTAAAATTATTAATTCTGCCAAAAACCCCGTAAGCAAAAATTAAATTGAAAACGCAAAACTTTGGAAATTTAAATTAAAAATTCCCAAACCCCCAAACTCATTAACTAGACTCGTTAATGTTCAAAACAATATTCTTGACCTCAAGCCAAAAAAACTCCAAAAAATGTTAACTGGATTTGCTAACTTTAAGTTAATGCTTGGAAACCACAAGCCAAACTCTTGTTGTGCTGGGATCAAAAACCACGCACAAATCCAAAAATTTCTAAACTGAAAATTCGAGAAACTACGAATTTTTTCCCCAAAAATCGTAGATAAATTAATCAATATCAAATAAATGCCTAAACTAACGCTAATAGACTCGCAATAGGTTGCGAAAATTCCACTCAAATGTGTAGAATCGCACCAAAAATCAATTAATAACACCAAAAATCTCACACACCTCTGAGGATCAGATCCGATCCTTTCAAAATCTGAAAAAACGCTCAAAGAAAAATTAAATAATGTCACACCAATTTCCCCCAAAATGATAGATAGGGAGGCACCATATACCAGATCTTCGGAATGAAAATAAATGTTCCTTAAGGTTAGATAGCCTCGAAGGTGAAAAATTTGGAAAAAAGAAAAATAGTGACAACACAAAAAAGTAAAAATCTCCACTAAAGGAGCGATGGCTTCAAAATGACTTTGGTGATGACTTCCTGGCTTAATTGTTCGTAAATTTTGTTGTCCTGTGTGAAGGTCAATCTGGTCATACGGCAAAAATGGCTCCAATGGCTCCAATGGAGCCAACGACGAAAAACGTCCGAAAATCGTAGAAATACCGGTCAAAACCGACGAAAAACGCTTCTCAAATGTCCGAATCCGCTCCAACAACGACGAAGAACCCGCACAGCACGATGAGCATCCAAAACGATCCGCTACACAATCTGGCTTGGTCCAAAAATATCGAAAATGGCGCTTACACCCGGAAAAACAAACAAGCGGCAGTAAAATGTCCAAAAATAATGTAATTTCGAAATAATTACCTTTGTAAACAGACCGCTCACCGCTGATCGATAAGACACGAAAATAGGCCTCGCGAACACACAAGTAGGCCTCGAAAAATGCGCAACCGGTTCCGCCCTCGCAATGAGCGCTAAAACGCTCAGAAGCACCAAAAATCCACAGAAGTACATCAATTCGCAGTGGCTGGCTTGCAGAAACCCATAACCATTTTGTATAATCCGTGAAATCCTGTGTTGGTGCAGAATAAAAACGAGAAGCAGTTGACTTCTCACAGGCAAACCGGCAAGTTAGTAACATACATTTCAACATAAGCGTATATATTGACACATCGGTGAGTGGTTTTAACGGGATAGACAGTTATTGACCATTCTATATTCGGTTGTAATAATGATTCAGGAACGCATGTTGTGACTGGGACAGTTTGCACAGTCCCTACTTGGGGGAATAAGAGGACTGCGCCAGACGCCTTCGTCATGTGAAATAGCAGAGACGACGCTGTATTTGGGTGTTTGGCCTTTATTACAGTTGTCTAGGGGTCAGCGTCAGCCTCCACCTGCTACTCATATGTCTGTACCACTGGTATGTGCTGATCAGACCCGACCTGCGGGCCATGGCGGTTGGGCCAAGGACCGCGTGGTCGTAGTATCTTAACCATGCTGCAACCCATTGTCATGGACTTGCAGCCACTGTTCTCGCTCATGGAGGCGGGGCCCAGATAACTGGGTTCCCGGGCTTCATAGCAGAAACCAGGGAGTCGGCAGAGCTTGGCCGATGCATGTCTGCACCGGTTGCTGGCTCTCGAACAACTGCTGTCCCTGGTTCCGCTCTGCCTGTACCTGCCTTCCCTAACTTCCTGTCTTGACCGGAAGTGGTCATGTCCGCACTGTCCACTAGGGGGACATGACGCGGGACGTTGCCGTGCGCCTGGGTCGTGACACGGTCACATCTCCCCTCCTCTGAGGAAGTTGGGTTGATGTCGGCAGAACCCAGAGCACGGACAACGGAAGAAACAGCGCCGCAACATCCAAGATGAGGAGCTAGTCTCCTTAAAAACAAAAACACAACACACCAGTGGTAAAAACAAAATGAGCAACAAGAGAGGTGACACTTACCCTAAGATGTGGCTCCTAATAATTTTTTTTTTCAAAGTTTTACAATGTTATGTTGTTTAATAATTTTTATTAAAAAGGTTTTTCAATCTAATGAGTTTTTTACTATGGGCTGCTCGCCCTTAATACTAATACTATTTTTTATTTTTAATTAGGTGTTGATGGTGAATTTTCCGCGGGGTCCTACTTCGAATCGGTCGGCCAAAACTATTATATTTTTTTTTTTTTTTGAAAACAAAAACTTAACAATTAATTAAACATGTGACCCATTATTTGGGCTTTGGTTTGGGCACCACTTTTTTAAGTGCAGCCAAACCTCTTTTTGTCTTTTTAGGGACAACTGGTTTTGGTCTTATCTCAACGGACTTACCGGGTGTGACTGGGATCTCTTGATCGGCAGTCGCTGGTTTTGGGGGTGATTGCGTCGATGTTTCGACTTCTACCTCTATTGGAGTGACAATGTTTGAAAACAAACTTGCCATTTTGTCTTCCACGGCCTGGTCGTACCAGTCCTTGGACTTGTCCGTCTTATCGGTTGATGTGGCGGCAGATAGGGAAGTAGAAGGGGCGGCAACAGATTGTTGTCCAACCGTCTTTGCTGCTTCAGTTTTTTCGACGTGGTCTTCCGCCAATTTTTGGCTTGTAGACAATGCGATCAAGGTTTTGAGATCATGATCTCGTTTCAATTTAGCCTGAATCTCAGGTTGAGATTCTGCAATTTTGGTGGCATCTGTCACCTTTGCCTTTTCGATCTTCTCGATTAGTTCGGCGACTTTTCTACCTTCTGGGTATTTTTTCGCAATTCTTGCGGCATTCAATGCTGCTTTGTTTTTCTTGTGCAATTGCACACGGACTGTTTTCTCTGAAAGCTCGGGGTGGGCTGCCATTCGGCGCGCTACCTCCTCTTCGTTCAAAGGTACTTTCGGAGCAGAATACTGCTCCGACTGCCTCGCGTTTTGTTGGGCCTTATTGGCCGAAAAAACATTCCATTCGACGTATTCGATGGTTGCGCTGGTTTCCTTCGCGGATCCCGATAAGGGCAAGTGGGGGCATTGGCAGAGAAACCAACATGTGGCCCCGTGCTTCTGGAGCTGAGGAATCGGCGATTAACTTGCGAATCTTCGCGCGGCAATCACGATTATCGTGATAAATTTCGTCTATCCTTTTTAACGTTTTTCTCGGTGTTGGGGTTTAATGCTCCAGATATATTTATTGTATATTATTGTTTATTCATGCATTTATTTACAGGCGTTGTCTTATAACTAGGTCTGTTATTTGTTTGTACATTTTGCCAACAGATGGCGTCGGTTTACTTTAGGTTTGCCCTGTCTAGTGGTCACATGACTTCTTACACTGTCTCATGCCATGTGACATCACACACTGCCTCTAATGCCAGCCAAGATGGCTGCTCATATGTACTCTCTTAAGTTCTTTAGTTTTGTAAGTTTTTATATTATTTGGCTATTAAATTGTTATGGTTTTTAGTTTTTATAAACCATTGAGTTATTCTGTGTGCCTGGAAAACGCGTACTCATGCGTGCGTGCACATCGCGAGTAAGCCTACTCATTTTCATACATCGCGTTTGCTCATTACTCACGAACTCGCATCAACGCTTCCACTACACAATTTAAATGGAAATTCGAATATGGTAGCAGAGGGTGGTTACAGAGAAGCCCAACCTTGCCCCTTGTTGTCAATTTGGGGCCATATCCCTAAGTTAACTCGAAATTTTACATTTTTCGTTTTGACTGATTTGAATTTTCATTTTTACGCGTGTCAATGAGCCAAACAATGATGTCAACTACCGGGAATGACCAGATGACAGCCAAAATCCCCATCCTAGGAATCAACAACTATGAATCCTGGAAAAGGTCTATGAAAATGTATCTGAAGTCCGAGGGATTATGGGGATACGTCGATAAAACTACAAAACTGCCAGACAAGCCGACTCAAAAGGAACTGGATAAATTTGCGAAGAAGCATGACCGTGCTTTAGGATATATTTATATTCATGTCTCGGAGGCGAAGAAGTCAGCCATTGATGAATGTGCTACGCCAGCAGAGAGTTGGTCACTTCTTGAACGCATTTATGAGCCAAGTTCCAGAGCCAGACAGGCACAGAAGCGGCGAGAATTTCTTCAATTGCGTCTCGAGGAAAATGAAGAAATGGCAGATTTTCTCTCGAGAGTGGACCATGCTGTCAGGAACTTAAAAATTATTAAAGAAGAGGTTTTGCCACGTCACCACGCCTATCAGTACCTTGATTTTCTACCCGCCGAGTACGATCAAGCAACATTTGCGATATATCACTGGAGAGATGCGGATTTTCAAGTGCAAAGAGTTGCAGATCAGCTTCTCGCCGAGTATGTGTGTTTAAAGAGCATGGCAGGTCGGAATGGTAATGATTCTCGTGGTATTCATGCATATGCGAGCAGCAATGGTCATCCTAACGCGATGTGTTATTTGCTCCTGATTTTAATGTCAATTTAATTTCAGTTTTATGTATGGATAAAGCGCGTTATCATGCTCATATTTATGATTATACTATGACTGTTTATGCTGATAAATTTAAAGAGCCATTATTAATAGCAGTCTTAGAGCATGGCTTATATCATGTAAAGGGAGCAGAAATTATACATAAGTCAGCCAAAATTAATATTACACAAGTCAATGATGAAAAACATGTTACAATTGATCCTAAAATTGCTAAAGTTGAGGAAATCAAAAATGATCAGTTTATAATTTTTACTAACTCAAAATTAGCCAAGTGTGAAAGGTTAAAGGTTGATAAAGTTGATAAACAGTCTAACAGTGTTTCTAAAAATAATGACATGCCTATTAATAATTTTTCCCACGATTTTTCAGGTGACATGAATGCTCTTGATGCCAGAACTAATCCATCAATGAAGCGGAACCGTAGGAATGGCCAAAATACCAAACCTCAAGCATATTTCATCAATATGGATAAAGAATTGCGATTATGGCATTCCAGGATGGGTCATGTGCATGTCAAAGCACTGAAGAGGCTTGCTCAAAATGAAGATGTATTTGGACTGGAAAAATGTAATTTTGAGAAAGGATTTTCCTGTGATTCTTGCGACAAGTCCAAATCAACGCGTGCTTCTTTTGGCAAGGATCAATCAACTACAGCCACGGAACCATTAGAACTCCTACATATGGATCTTTGGGGTCCAAATCGGATTGTTTCTTTGGGAGGTGCGAGCTATTTACTCACTATTATTGACTATTATTGCTCGTAGTACTTAGAGGCTGGGTCGATGCTCACTTAGACGTAAAGTGCGCGTATCTTTATGGAGATTTGGACAAGCCCATCTTCATGAAGATTCCGAAGGGAGCTAAGTGTACCAATCTGTCACACGTCTGGTTTCTGAAGAAAGCTCTATACGGTCTCCACCAATCCGGACGGATGTGGAATCAGAAGTTGGATGGGACTTTATTAGGATTAGGATTTGACAAATTACCAGGATGTAATTGCGTCTACTTATTTGAGAATCAAGCCGTATTACTCGTTTATGTCGACGACATAATTTTATTTGCTGATACGGACCACACGAAGCAGAAGATTTTAAAGAAAATTGAAGTGAACTTCGACATCGTGGATTTAGGTCAAATCCGGAAGATTTTAGGCGTCGAGTTCATTCGTGATGGCAAGAGAGCATTCATGTCACAGACAGCGTATATTTTGAAGCTAGCTCATAAGTATAAATTAGTTCCTAATAGCCTAGTTAAGGTTCCTGTTACTGTAGGTACCACCCTTACCCGTGATCCTAATGTACTTCCTAATGAATTTTCTTATCGATCTTTAATTGGTTCTTTTTGTTTTTAGCTTCTCGAACGCGACCGGACATCCTCTATTCGGTTATTACTCTATCCCAGTATAATGGAGCGCACACCACCAAGCATGTGAAGGCACTGATGCAAGTGTTACAATATGTATTGAATACTGCAGAATATTCTATTGATTTGTCACAGTGTTCTTCAGAACGCGTCTGGGCTTATACAGATGCATCTTGGGCTAGTGATCCGCTTACTTCGCTAAGCTTTGGCGGATTCATTGTGTTCTTAGGTGGTGCTCCTATAGTCTGGAGTTGCAAGAAGCAGTCCAGTGTTGCCTGTAGCACAATGGAAGCCGAATTTGTAGCGTTAGTTAATTGCGTACGAGAAGTTTATTGGTTATGTAGTGTATGTGAATCTTGTTATTGGTTAAATTCTCAAGCAGGAATAACTCACTCAGACACAGAATAGTAAAGCACTTGGACATCAGCTGTTTATCATGCTGCCATCTTGGCAAGCTCCAAAACCAGAGTGTAAAGAAACAACTAAAAGGTGGAATGACAATAGTGCGAGCCAGCGCCATCTATTGTCAATGATAAAAACTTATGTACTCAAAAATACATCAAAACTGCAAATCATACAAGTAAATTATACACAATCAATTCACAAACCATAAATCAAGTGGAAAATAAACAATACAAAAAATACTTATACAATTTGAACAACAAAACTCATATTTACAATAAACTCAAAGAAAAATAAATAAATGTGATGGAATTTACCATGTTGCACCAACATTGATGATTTGAAAATCAAACAGCGCGTTTATATAGGCGCTTGAAAACGACACGTATTCGTACGTTGTACGTTTTGACGAATCCAGTCTTTTGATTGGATCTGCGCGAATGGTCGCTTTGCGCATTACGTCGGAACGACGTTTTTGCAATGTTTTGGCCGAGATAATTTATTTTATTTACAGCCCAATGGATTCCACAATAGTTTGACATTTATCGCAATTATTTATGAAATCTTTGTATTTTTTATTTTATTTTACAAATAAAATTACTTTTATATAATTATTTTTCCAAAGGTCACTAAAGATTTAATTTATTTGGAGATTTTATTTGTCTCTTTGGCAACAAGACAGGAATTACGCTGTCATTATTGGGTTTCGAAACAGTTTTAGGTGATCTGTCACGTTTTTTGGGTAATGGGGCAATCTTTTTATTACTTTTATCATTAGCCACTGTTTTTTGTGAGTTTCCATCTTTGGTGGATGATTGAACAGGGACTGTGTCCTTGTTGTCATCTGTGTGTTGCGGTGCAGCAGACTTTTTGTCGCTACTAGCAATAATTGTAGATTGTGATGGTGTAGCGAGGTTTTCCTTGTTGTCATCATCAATATCGGCAATAGGCCAGCCAGCTGGCTTATCACTGGGAATGTAAAGTCTCATTTCTGAAACATTTACAGTCCCCTTACTTTGTAAAGTGATAGGCTTTGCAATTTTGTAAGCATTGCTGCTAATTTTCTTAATAATCACATAGGGATCTTTGTATCTGTCTTCTAGTGATTGAGAATATCTGATTGCCGCTTTGGACAATACATGAGTTTTAATTAGGACTAAGTCATTTAGTTCAAATTGAATGTCTGACCTATGTTTGTCATAATTAGTTTTTTGTTTTATTTGGGCTTTCTCTTTATTACTGATTGCAGTTTTCAAAAGATTAGCCATTCGGCCCATGAGCATTCTCAGTGCGTCATGTGGTCGTTCTGGGTCAAAAGGGGCGTCGTAAGCAACGTCTCTGTTGTCCCAAAATGGTCGAAGTTCTTTTAGGAATGTTGCCATTGCAGGTGTTATACCCGTGGTAGCTGATGGGGCAGTACGGAGTGTGAAATTTATGTTTCCAATCACTCTGTCCCAGTGTTTATGTTCAGAAGTGAAAATTTGAAGCATTATTTTAATGTTTCTGTTAATCCTTTCTGTATAGTTAGTTTGAGGATGGCATGGAGAGGTTCGATTTGGAATGATTCCAGCATTCTCACATAGCGCATTGTATACATCGGAAAAAAAATTGTTTGCCGTTGTCAGACACAATATAACGTGGAACACCATAAGTTTGAAAAAATCTCATAATATGGGGAACCAGAGTCAGGATTTTAGCATTCCTTAAAGTAACCACTTCAACCCATCCAGTTGCATAATCCACAATGACCAAAATAAATTTATTTCTATTGGTCGTCATTGGTTTTGGTCCCATCAGATCTAGGCCGATTCTTTCAAATCTGCCAATCTGGGCTGAGATTGGTTGGAGTAAACCCTTTGGCTTCCTCTGTATGGGTTTGCAGCGCTGGCATCTGTCATGTAATTTTGGATTCTTTCTCGATATTGAGCTCTCTTTCAAATTTATCGAGAATTGCTGCTGCCATATCGGCTGCAGAAGGTGGGTGTTCGAATGGGAACTGATCCTCATCGAAATCGATGTGCCACCAACGTTTTGAGGGCATTGAAATAACGATTTCATTTTCCTCCATCCATGTACCTCCTAAGAGTAGATATTTGGATGCTGAGGGCAGGACTGAAAATCTAACAGGTCCTTTCCCTGTTTTCCATGACATATTTAATGTAATGAAACCAAAAGATTTGGTGACTCTGTCACCTGTGACAACAACAGTGTTGTCATTGGTTCTTTCTACAAGGTGAAGCATGTTTAAGTGCTTCAGCATTGCCTCACTGATGTAAGGCCATGAAGCCCCACAGTCAAATAATGCTTTTACCTTTTTGCCGCCGATTTGGACAGTTAAGTATGGCAAAGCGCCCGGATTTTTCTGGTTAATGTTAACCATCAGTGTGTCCACTTTGGGTTCCGATTTTAACACGCCTAAAGGATTAGGTTGGTTTGTGTCAATATCGTTAAAAATAGGATCTTCCAAATCCAAATCAGTTGGACTGAGAAAATCACTTAAGGTTAAGCAAGCCTCCATTATAATCTTTATTCTAGGACTTGCTTCTTCTCGTTTTTTGACTCTTCATCAGAGTCTTCCACGCCAAGTTCTTCTATCTGTTTATTAAGTTCAGTTAGTACTTAGAAGATCTTTTCAGTTTTTGTTTTGGCCTCTTTGTGCATATCTTCGGGCTTGAATTTACAATCCCGCATGAAATGGCCTCCACCACACCTGTAACAACCACCGTTGGTGGATGCTGCACGAGCATCTCCTAAGATGTTTGAAATTTTTGCTTTAGCAGCTGCACTGATTGCAGCTGCTCGCCCTTGGTTTTTAGAGACAACAAACAATTTCTTCGACTTGTCTTCCTGCAGTTTCGTTTCTGTAGGGGTTGAAGTCACCTTAGGGGTTTCGACAACAGCTTTGACTTTACCTCTTTGTTTTTGGTGCTCTTCGAGTTTCGCCATCCTTTCAATGTCTGGCACAACTGAACATAGTTTTGGCCAAGTGCAATCCAATGTTATGGATTGTTTAATCAGTCTAGCAGCAGATGCTGACATGGCCTCCAGAGTGTAAATCATCTTTTCCTCTTCTGGAATAGGTACTGTCATCTGTTCAAACAACCTCTGAAGTTTTTCTAAGATTTCAGTGGGTGTATAGTTGCCAGTCTGTTTCACTTTATCCATCTCTTCCCTAAGACATTCGTCCGATGGGGCAAAACATTTACGGCTATGGCTCATTAAACTCCTTCAAGTTTGGAAATCGTTCCTTAAAAACCATTCTGCGGCATCTCCTTCAAAAACGGTGCCAAATGTAATTGCACAATCTCGTCTCTGAATGCTGCGTATGCAATAATCTGAGCAGAT
This sequence comes from Strigamia maritima, assembly GCA_000239455.1. Classification (NCBI taxonomy): domain Eukaryota; kingdom Metazoa; phylum Arthropoda; class Chilopoda; order Geophilomorpha; family Linotaeniidae; genus Strigamia; species Strigamia maritima. The sequence continues at coordinate 28,222 of JH430599.1, read as the reverse complement.
TCAAAAAGAATCGTGCTTTCAGTTTGTTTCCGTCGAAACTTGTGATTTTAATCTTTTTAATTTTATCCGACAGAATCGCTGATTCCATTGGTCTTGTATTCCCTTGTGTCGCTTGTTTGGCGACAGAGTCTAACTTGTCGACGTAGATGCCCATACTTTTAGTGGGCGCCGACAATTGTAATTTTAATGCCGAGACGTCTTTGGTGTATTGGTCCCTTGCAGCCACCGCTGCTTGTTGGGCCGTTAGTAAATCCAACAATGCCTGTTGCTTGTCGGCAACGGCCTCGTTAATTTGCGCTTGTGCAGCGCCTAACTCTTGTTGGCTGTGGTTTTCCACATCCATTTTCCTTTGAGTGAACTGGTCTAATTCAGCTTGCAACCCAGCTAGATCTACTATTTTAGTAGGATCTAGTAAAAAAGTATTAGCCAAAATGTCAGCAACCTGTTGGAGAACTGCCATTGTGTCTGAGATACTTGGAAAACTATTCGAAATATCCACGTGACCTGCACTCTGATTATCAGTAGTGTCGGATTGATTAGTTTCGGGAGGCTGATCAGCAGCGATCGAAACTGGTCGCGATCGAATTCGCGAGTATTTTTCGTTCCGCCAACCCGCAACGGGTTTTGAAACGGCAAACTCGTATTTGGACCGAAAGGGTTACGTTTCGTAAACATTTCCAGCCCGTTTTCTCCATAAATCGAATTGATTTATGGTAATTTATACGGTTTTTTTTTTTTAACGTCGAACTATTAGTAAAAAAAAAATTACTTCTGAGTTGGTTTCCGTACGCAGTACGCAATGAAAACGATTTACAACCGACTTTTGTCGGCTGTTCGTTGTAATGTGCAAATGTTTGCAGTTCCTTTGGTAGTATGAAGACACGTTATGACCCCACACTGCCGTAAATATTTTTCCACTCGGGGAAAGAAAGGAAAAAATAGTTTTTATTTGTAAAAAACGAGAAAGAGAACTTTATTCGGAAAAATGAAAATACTTTGTATTTTATTAAAAATTTTCACATAAAACGTACCCTTCCGTCCAAACGTCATCCGGTATAGATGTCGTAAGGACAGAAAACTACAAATCATCATATTCGAGATTTGCGCGATCAAAAATTAGAAAATAAACTTATTTGGCCCATTTTCGTCGAAGGTGCAGTTTCCCTTTAATAAAGTGAAAACCTGAAAAACGTCGAAAATCTCACAATAAGTGAGTTTGGGTTGTGGGAATCTCCTAAAATTAAGGAAAATTATTTCGATTAAGTTAGAAGGTAAAAATAAAATTTTGGATGTTTTATTACAAAATGTTGTGTGTTTGCATCACTAATTTTTGAGTAGCGCTTTCTCACTTTCGTATCTGGCCAAAATTATTTGGCACATTAAAAAGTGTTATTTTGAAAAGGCTATTTACACATCTACACCAATGTTGTATAAAATGGGTTTTTGTGTGCTGATTTTTCCAAGTTTGGCAATAAAAATCTGCAAAAAAAGTACCATGGTTCTACTCTATTTTCTATGTTTCTACACACTCAAAAACGGTAACAAAAAATTGTGCCCATCTATCTTTCACCAGATTTGCCCATCCATTTAAGGAGTCAGCACTCCTGTCCATTTCAGCCACAAACACTAGTTACTTGAACACCACCAACAATCTTACTAAAGCCGGTCTTCTGCCCAAGGCGGACTCGGGGTTTCACCTACTTCCATTTGCCATAGGAATCGCAGTCGATTTGGGATCATTGGCGAAGACCTCCCTCTGTCTACACCTACAATGGTTTTTTTCTCACCGCAATGGGCACTGAAAAACCTACAAAAGCCGGTCAAGTACCTGCAGAGGCAGCCATGAAGACTTTACATGGCTCCCCTGCAAGATTCGCAGTCGAATTCGATTCTCCAGTGCCCCTTGCCCTACTCACTGCAAAAAATACCACTATCACCATTATGGTGGGGAAAATAACGTCATGCACACAGCCATCTTGCACACAGCCTTCTTGCACACAGCTTTCTTGCACACAGCCATCTAAACACCAGAAGAAGAAAGTAAAGTCACCTCAGCCCAGGCGTGACCACTGGACTAGGCAATGTCGTAACAGGATATCTCACTCACCACAATTACGCGGAATTTGGGCACGTCACTAAAAGCATCCCCACGCGATTAGTCGCCCATCCAATCGATTGATTTCTCATTTTTGGTCAACAGAGACAAACTTTACCAAAAGAAATAGTAGTGTACGGCTACCATCTCTCCATTTGCTTGTATTTCCCTCCAATAATTGACCAATCAACAGGATTCCTCCCTGTCTGAGGGAATCTAAGAGCGTTTGGCTCAGCGCAATTTACAGGATATCGCCCGCAAATCACTGATCTAAAGTTTGACATTAAAAATGAGACAAAATGCAAAACAGTTCCACTATTTACAACTGCTGCACGGCTCTCATTTTCCCCATGTCCTGGCGTGTGCTACGTGCCCACTACAGACATCCCATATTTTTTCTTCGAAAAAACACACCAATGCCTGCTTGACCAGACCAACAAATCTGCCACCTTTGCTCTACAGATTTTGCTACAGAGATGGCGCCCTTCCCACATTGCGAACGTTATCACCTTCGACTCCCGGTGGCCAGCCAACTTCACACAAACTCAGACCGGGTTAATTACGTCCGTTGCCTGCCTTTGCAGTTTGTTTCTGCCTTTGGTTGGGCGAAACTAGGCTGGTGTCCCAAAGTATAGGATGCTCTACCGACGATCCTTACTGCCCAACAACAGCAATTCGTCCTCGACACTGCCATTACAGCAGAGTGTCGTGCAACAGTGCGACAATGTGATGGGTTTTTCCCAAAACACATCCAAACGGGTCGTGCGACAAAGTTACGGCTCCTCCGTCACAAAACGCACCATTATCACCCTGTTACACGGTTCTTAGGACACAAAAACACATTTGCACTGAAACTGATGATGTCCTATCCAGTTTCCACATGCAAATCGAGAATTGTGTCCAGTTGGTCGGTAGATTTGACCACTTTTGGCGCGAAAATCGAAAAAAAAAGTTCGAAATTTTTACCAAAAAGTCCATAGTGAAATTCATACTTTAAAAATAATCATAACACTAGCAATCACAAAGCAGTCGCATGTTTCTTTGCCGTAAAAAGTGACATTCTTGCAGAATAGGCCTAAATTCACCACGTGGATTTTCGGACCATCGTGCGAAAAAAATTCAAATCTCAGATTCGGATCCAGGACGGGCCCACAATTGTGACTGGGGCGGTTTGGACAGTCCCTACTTGGGGGAATAAGAGGACTGCGCCGGACGTCTTCGTCATGTGAAATAGCAGAGACAACGCTGTATTTGGGTGTTTGGCCTTTATTACAGTTGTCTAGGGGTCAGCATCAGCCTCCACCTGCTACTCATATGTCTGTACCACCGGTATGTGCTGATCAAACCCGACCCGCGGGCCATGGCGGTTGGGCCAAAACCGCGTGGTCGTAGTATCTTAACCATGCTGCAACCCATTGTCATGGACTTGTAGCCACTGTTCTCGCTCATGGAGGCGGGGCCCAGATAACTGGGTTACCGTGCTTCATAGCAGAAACCAGGGAGTCGGCAGAGCTTGGCCGATGCATGTCTGCACCGGTTGCTGGCTCTCGAACAACTGCTGTCCCTGGTTCCACTCTGCCTCTACCTGCCTTCCCTGACTTCCTGTCTTGACCAGAAGTGGTCATGTCCGCACCGTCCACTAGGGGGACATGACGCGGGCCGTTGCTGTGCGTCTGGGTCGTGACATGGTCACAATGTTACGATGCGGAACGTCGGACTTTGGCTTAGGCGATGCTTATCGCCAAGTAACACTCATCTACGCTCATTCTCCGGTATTTACAGTATCATTATGTCTCGTTACTGAGTGACACAGTGAAATCACCGTATCCCCGGTTGTTGTCTGTCTGGGAACTGTGTCACCTGAAACGGTCAGCCCAAACCTTGTGACGACTAAGAAAGTCAACCGTTAGACGGCTTGATGGATTCCCTCTCCTTTAGAACCACTTAGGATACCAGGAATGGAAGCTAGAAGTCTCGTACATTCATATTAACTATTATATTTTGTAATCAACCCCTAATGTTCATATTAGTTCGTATCATTAATTTTATGTTCCTCGCTATATGTATTGTTATCCTTTAATGTTCTTATTAAACATTGTCATGATTTGAGAATCAGGTCTTCCTTTTCTTTATCCGTTTCATTGCAATTTTCCCATGTTTAGTGCGCACCTTATCTCGGCTAGATTTTGTGTGTAAATGCCCTCTCCTCATGGTCACTGTCACTAGACAATGCCCTCAGAGAAATGATTGTCACAATTCGCAATCAACAGACAATGATAATATCAGGCTTAACCAAATCTACAGATGTACTTTATAAAGTATAGTTCAAAAATATTTGAATAAACCAAACATGTTTTTTTAAGATTTTGTTAATAGCTGTTTGGGAGCTCATAGGTTTAAACAACCATTGAATCTTGTTCTACCTTCTGAAATGAGTAATATGAAATGAGTATTAGAAAAAACATGGTTTAGTTCTATTTTAAATATAACACTTAACCTTCCAAGAGCCAATGATTCTAATGAACACAGCAAACCGATAATGTATACATTTGTATAATTGCATAAAGCTGTTGTATGGTAGCGCTTTAGCACTAGTTGTTGTGGTCAGCACTAGATGGCGCTTATATTTAATAATTTTAAAACATGAGACTCACTCTGATCGCGATAAAATTTTTATTAATTTTATCAAAAATTCAAATTCATCTATATTTAATGCAATAAAACTATTTGCAAGATTTAAAACATGCTAAATAAGTTATCTACAAAACATCTCATTTCCAGTAGAGTTTTGAACAAAAATTTATAAATTCATAACTTTACTGGAATTTGGATATTTTGTTTTTACTTCCCACCACAAATGGTGGTGGCGCTCTAAGCGGAAGCGCTTTAACTAATTGCAGGGCAGCTGCCCAAAATTTAACATAGAAAGATTCAGGGGCTGAATTTTGCAAGCCTTGTATTTTGTAGAATTTTTAACTAAAATTTTTAAATTTATATGATAAAATTCTTTATTATGAACAGTACAAAATAGCCAAGCATCAGAATTTTTAAAAAATTTTTAAGGAAAATTTCCTATACCAGTGTGGTGATAGTATACATTTGTATACATCATTGGCTCTTGGAAGGTTAACCAGTCAGCTAATTGTAAAGCACGCCACAAATTATGTTATACCGTATTCCTCTGGAAACAGCAGCATGACGTTTTTAAAAATTTTAAAAATTTTGAAAAATATTTAAATTTTGGATCATTTCAGCGATCCCACCTCATCGACAGGTCACTTCGTCGACGCCGTTTCGTAGATGCAAAAGTGTCGACGAAACGGCGTCGACAAAATGAACTGGCATCATTTTAATACATAAGCCATCTGTTTTCAAAAAAATCTCAGTAAACTACCGCAGATTATAAATGAAATGCTCCTGTTTCGCACCTGTGGAAAAGGTGGCAATCATTTATAGAAAAATTTGTGAAACCAAATTTTTTTTAATTTATCAAAAAAATTAATTAAAGTTAATAAGAAATCAATATTTTCAAAAAAAATATGAGAACGACATCTGGGTTTTTGTGTTGTTTTTAGTTTAATTTTATTGGGAATTATATGGTTTAAACTCCGTTTCCAACACATTGCGAGAAACTCCCATTGGCTGGAGCCTGTTTACGTGGACATTAATACAAATACAAATTTATATAAATTGGTACCATATACTAATATGGTCATTTTTATGGTCGTTTATGATCATTTTTTTGTTCGTTTGTATTTGTTTGTTTATTTATGCCCTTTTACGGTCATTTTTGAAATTATTTTTTTAAGTGCATTAAACAATTGCTGGGAAAAGGCTCTAGCCAATGAAAGTTTCTCGCAATGTGTTAAAAATGTTAGTATAATAGTAACAGAGGAAATAGGGGAGACCAGGACACATTGACACACGAGGTAGGTTGAAACAGCGCCTTTTTTAAATAGTGCATTTGCAAGATTTATGCCTTCTGGTGTGCAAATGCACTACTACACCAGCTTTTTCTGTTATGGCGTCAGTTTCATTATCTCTCGCCCTCGCCTAGTAGAAGAGATTTTTAATTTTTCATGCAAGTAAGTAAATTATTTAAGCTTGTTTTTATATTGCATATTTATATGAATATATGAATGAGTAGTGAGAGGTTTGTGTCATAGATACAGTAGATATAGGTGCAGTATTTAGTGTTAAATTGGCATGTTAGCTGAGATCAAGTGAGCACTGATAAGAAACTAATAAGAAAAAAAGCTAATGTCATCATACAGGCACGTTGATACGCATGTGTTGGGGCAGGTTGACACAGTGTGACAACATGTTATAATGATGAAAAATGTCTTTATTTTAACAAAGTTATTTTTTTGTTCAAATTATCTAAATATAAGTTAATAATTAAGGTTTTTTATTTATTGTTTTATTACTTCTTTTACAGATATGGTACGTAATAAAGAAAGAAAGACCAAACAAGCAGCTACTTGTGACGATCTGACTTTTTCCCAAAGTTTACACTTTACAATGGGGTCAAGACAGTAAAACTTATGAAAACACGTGGATTTTCTTTTACTAGAAAACCTCCACTTATCCCAAGGATAAGAACCAGTAAAAATACATAAACACACTTGCAAAACACTGAATTGGAAAGAGTAAAGTAAATAAACATGAAAACAAGGAATTTTATCAAATCATAACATTTATTCCGGATCATTGCAAATTACAATGATCCGAGGTCGACTAACATAAAATCTTATTAATAACAGAGGCAATAAAATACTTAAAATATATCGAGACTATCAATTAATCTAATTTAACCAGGAAACTGGCAAAACATATTATCGAAACTTTAACTATCAGATAGAGGCTTGATAAACTAATAATAATACAATTTACAAGATAATATTACGAATCTTCTATTGTTTCCTGGCGCTATTTGGTTCCAATCGGGGTAATGCACTATCGAATCCTGCGAATATCGGCGTTCATCGGTCGGATGATCGTCACAAATTAGCGATACCACGTGGTATCGGCTTACACCTGTATTTCGAGCGTTGCGGTGAAAACTCACTCTTTTCTTGTTCCAATTATTACATTCGCATGAATATAATAATTGTAAGCATTTAAGTAAATGTACAACTATCGATAAGAAACTTAAAGAAAAGTATAGATTAGCGGGAAGAAGTCGGTTATGGAATTCAAAGGGAATTCCTCGGCCGTCATGATTGAGTCGGGCGCGCCGCATCAAACCGAATGCGTTGTTCTCAAACGGTGCCGAAGCACCTGACAGTTAGCGCCCACTCCTGATGCAGGTAGCGGTTGCTGCTCGGTCCGAGCGGACTCGATACAATCAAGTTTTGTCCATAAGACTGGCCTACATGCAAAAGCACAAGTATATTCTCGGTACATTTACTTTTCAGGCCCGGCAACTACGGTCTTTGGGGCATTATACCTACTTTAATTTTGTGTTGACAGCCTGCCGGTTCGTATTTAAAGCAAAAGGTGATAAAAATGACTCTGAATGGTTACAGGTACAAGTTACACATAGACAATCATATAGATTCAACATTACTTCAGTACAGAGGCCCAGAATCAGCTCTTGCAGGAGCTTATGTACTATGAAACCATGAGGTTTCTTACGTTTCCCCCAATCAGGGAGCCAGAATACTGATAAGCAGATTAGCTGATTTGCATATCAGTGAGTCATAATGAGTTGATCCAATCAAATCAACTCCTTGATCAAAGTTAAGTGAACCCCATAGAATATCTAAAATATTCAAAAAGCACACGGTAGTATTTAGGGTTAACTTCATTTATATTCATATTTTAAAGTATTCTTATCCCTAAATAGTCTTAATTTACTTATATAAACATTTCACAACAACATTTATTATTGTTTGAGTACAATAATCACTCGTAACTTTTTCTTTAACAATGAACACACCTATTCATTGTATAATTCTCTCTTATATTTATCAAACTATAGAGAGAATATTTAATTAAATATTTTATCATTCAATAAACATTTTATTTTCATAAAATTTGAATTTTCTTATTTTGAATCTGGCGCGATTTTAGCAAATCGCATCCTCTGGTGGCAACTTTATAAGTCACTACGGTATTGAACCGTCACATACTTCACCAGATATTATGCTGAAAGCTGCTAAGCAGATCTGCCCCTTGCTGAGACTGTAGCAGGCACTAGTCGATGTGCTAAACAACATACATTTGGGTGTGAGCTCTTTAAGTACCATCCACAGTGAACTTGACACCTGTGTCAACCTGCCCCAGACCATGTGTCAACTTGCAACGCCGCATTGTGGGTTGACACACTGCATAAGAATTTTCAATATCTTTTTTTCTTTTTCATGTATCATTATGAAATAAATTAGTTATAAAACCCAAACATGTACCAATTGAGTACACCATTTGTATTTATTTTAAATTTAAAATTATGGTAAAAAAAAAATAAAGTATGAAAATTATGTCAACTTGCCCCGGTCTCCCCTAGGGTAACTTTTCAGTTGACGTCGGTGTAGAGCCATAAAAAGACAACAGCGTCACCGTCTGGCAAAACACATCAACTAAGGAGTTACTCTTCTACGAATAGTAAAGCGTTTGGTTTTTTTCGATTCACCAAATGATTGTCTGCGCGACAACAATTTAAAAAAAAGAAATGTATTCTAGATTAAAAAACAACATAAACTCGAGCAAATTCACAATAATATTTCTCGTCTTCGCTGATGAAATTGGTAATTTAAAATGTCTGATGAATGTGAGAAATTTGAATGGGACGCCATGTTGCGTCAAGCAGTCAATTAAACTATTAAAATTTTATTTGCAATCAAAAATAAAAAGTAAAAAAGAAAACAGCAAAAGAAAAAGTGAAAGAAATGCGAACAGCACCTGGGATTCCCAGGTGGTTACCCATCCAAGTACTAACCAGACCTGATGCTGCTTAACTTCAGGGTTCAGATGAGAACCGGTGTTTTCAGAATACCGTATTTTGTCGATTAAGGGCCGCCCTCGAATTACGCCCTCCAAGTAAGGCCGCGCCCCTCAGCTGTAATTTAAAATAAACGTTGCACTCAAATTACGGCCGCGGTGGTTATTTGAAGTGTTTACGGCTTAATTAAATCTTTTTGTCGTAAATTGGGTTGCATGTACGCAAATTATTAAGTTGTGTTGTTATTATTGACGGATGGAATTGATTTAGCAGGATTGAATTTATGCGTGGCCAAAGGGTTGACAGTATTTTCACATGTGTTTATTAATACTCATATTTTCCTGTAGGGGATTACAATTACCGTACTGTATGCACTTGTTGGGTGACTCTAAAATATGAATGTTAACACTCTCTCAAACATCAGGTGGAGAATAAAATAACACAAAATACAGTTAGTCTAATTTTGACAGTCCCATCTCACTAATGATCTTGATGTGCTTAACCGAAAATAATTCTTTAGTTAGCGCATCGGCTGGCATTTCCGCGGTGGGCATGTATTTTATGCTTACGATTCCATTTTCTTGAGCCTCACGAACGAAGTGATAACGAACATCAATGTGTTTTGTCCGCGAGTGATGGATTGGGTTTGCTGCGATCCTGGCTGCGCTCTGGTTGTCGTTGAATATCGATATCGGATCAGCTTGTCAGTTTTTCCCTCAATTTCCTCCAGAAGACTACGCAAACAGATGGCTTCTTTTGCACAGTCAGATAGTGACATGTACTCCGCTTCCGTGCTTGATAATGCGACGGTTTTCTGCTTATGTGCGGCCCAACTTATGGCGCAGTCCAAGAGTTTGAAGAAGTAGCCAGTGTGTGAGTGCCTGTCGTTTACATCACCGGCCCAGTCCGCGTCCGCAAATCCTACGAGTTTTTCCTCGCTTTTCTTGAATGTCAGTCCCAATTTTGACGTTCCTTTTAAGTATCTGAGTACCCTCTTCCCGGCTGCAATGTGCTGTGCGTCGTAGTTCGAGTTGAACTGGCTCAATGCACTAACGGCATAGGCGATGTCTGGTCATGTGGATACTGCTAAGTACATTAATGAGCCCACGAGACTCTGGTATGGGAAGTTTTGAATTTCTTTCTTCCTCTCCTTTGGTTCTATCGTTGATTGGGTTAACTTGCTGTTTGCATCGAGTGGGGTGGCTATTGGTTTGCAATCTTCCATGCCAAACGTCTTCAATATATCGAGTGTGTATTTTCCTTGGCTCATTGTAACGGTGTTCGTCTTTAAGTCTTGGTTGAACTCGGTGCCTAAACAGTATTTTATTGCGCCTAAGTCCTTCATCTCGAATTCCTTTCCAAGTGCTGACTTTAATTTGCTCATCGATTTTTTGTTGTTTGTGGCAATTATTAGGTCATCGACATAAATGCCGAATATGGTGATTTCCCTCTTGGTCTTTTTTAAGCAGACGCACGGGTCTGATTTGGAGGGCTTTAAACCGAATTTCTTGAGTTTTTTGTCCAGTTTGCGGTACCATTGGCGTCCCGACTGTTTTAATCCGTATAATGACTTTTTCAATAATAATACGATGTCGTCTTGGGTGTCTGATATCTTGCTGAATTCCTCCGGTTTTTCCAAAAATATTTGTTCCTCCAATTTACCGTTTAAATATGCAGAAATCACGTCCATTTGCTGAATCTCGAGGTTGTAATCGACCGCGAGCGCCATGATCATGCGTATGGAGTTTGCACGTGCGACAGGCGCGAAAGTTTCATCGTAGTCGACTCCTGGGCGCTGTGAGAAGCCTTTGGCGACAAGTTTGGCTTTCCGTTTGTGAATGGATCCGTCAGCGTTTAGTTTTGTGCGCAAAACCCATCGACTTCCGATTGTCTTGCGATTTTGTGGTCTTTTAACTTCTTCCCACGTTCCATTCCAGATTAGCGCGTCATATTCGTCTTTTAGAGCTTTTGTCCACTCTTTGCGGTTATTGCTGTTGAGGGCCTCTTGCGCCGTCGTTGGATCCGCCCCTTCAACGAAGTTCGCAATCTCCTCTCTGTTGATGAAGTTGGTGACTGCTCTTGAGGTCTTGTGGTGGCAAAGGCCTAAAATGGTCCGCGCAGTGGAATGGACTAAAGGTAAAACACCAAAAAGTCAAAAAATGGATTTTTCCCGATTTTGGATTTTTGATGGGAAATCCGAGTTCGTCCGGCGGGAGTCGGTGGCCCGGCTGCGGCCAAAAGTAGACGCGATTCCCGTACTCCGAAAAGTCAGCACGAAATAATGGTCTGAGGATTCCGCCGTATAGCCTATCTTGTTCAGCGTCCTTTGCTTGGTCCCTGATCTTAATTTGGGAATTTTCACTCAACTGGTTTGTCCTTGATGCATGAAACAACCCCATAACGTGGGAAAATTTGCCTTGAAATTTGCCTTGGCTGCTGCAACAGCTTGTTGCTTGAGATACCACTCGGTATTATGTATTTTTAAAGTGAAATAAACTCACACATTTGGTTAAAAGGTCCTATAATCCACACCAAGAGGTGAAGAACTTTATTTGCAGCCATCTTGGACAGGAAACTCAAACATATAGCATGGAACCCAAATGTCCTAGCTAAGTGCTCAGACTGCAGCCAGACTATGACATGTGGGCTAAAAATAGCTCACAAGACTAGAGATCACAAACTGGTCATAGTTTGTGATCTTATTATATAAAATAAGACACAGGATGGCTGTGTACATCTAGATTGATCACAGACATCCTGGAAACCAATAAAATCATACAATTTCCAACATTGATCACCTTAAGATAAACAAACACTAATAAATGATTACCTTGGGCTGTGAAATAAATATAAATAATTACATCAACTTATCATGTGTCCTGTGGACAACCTGATACAATAGGTACAGCCTAAATAAATTGCACAAATTATAATGACTTGTTTATAACCTGTGCAAACTCTAAAAGGTGATCTCAACTCAAACTAAAAATACTTATGAGCAACGTATCCATGCAGTCACCGAATGTGGTGCCAACGCTAACTGGAACTTTAATTAAGTTGTTTCTTACAACTGCATACTTTTCAGCTAGCTTGTCAATGAAATTGGTTTGGTGTAATTTTAATAGGTTATTTTCCCTATAAAATTTAACACCTAATAGTTTGGAGACTTTGCCTAAATTTACAATGTTAAAGTGGCTATTTAATTGTTGGACCAAGTCATCTTGAACTTGTTGGTTTTCAGAAAACAAAACCATGTCGTCTACGTATACCAGGAGTAAAGCGCTGGTTCCATACGTGTATACACAATTAAAGCCAATTACTCTGTCAAAACCAATTTCATTTAATGCGTTGATACCACATTCGGCCTGATTGGTGTAGGCCGTACAAGGCTTTGACTAAATACCAAACCTTGTTTTTACACTTTGAACCAACACCTTTAAGAAGTTCCATGTAGATAGGATAGTCAAGTGTCCCGTACAAGTACGCACACTTTACATCCAGATGTACATCTAGCCAACCACGCAGTACAACCAAAAGGCAGAAAAATAGGCGAACTAGGACAAAATTTACAACGGGACTAAATACTTCTTTATAATCAACATCATAAATTTGCCTGAACCCTTGTGCAACTAATCTGGCACGGAACCTAACAATGGCTCCTTCGGCATTGCGTGTAAGTTTATAGATCCATTTGTTGCCCAACACATGCTTGTGATTAGGGTGATCTACAAACTCAAAAACTTTGCGTTCTTCGAGCGTATCAAGCTCTTCTCGCATTGCCGCAACCCACTCAGCTTTCTGAGGGGAGGCTATTACCTCTTCATACGTGTTTGGCTCTGAGATTTCTGCCAAATACACACGTACGGCATAGGTTTCATAAGAATCCTCTGACGTGCCATTGTTGTCACTTTCATCTGTTGCACCTTGATGTTCAACTACTGCTTGTTCAGTGCTTGGCTCTTGCACAACTGTATCTACTGGCTTTTGTGATGGTTTCCAATCATAGTCAGCAGCTACGTATGGCTCATTTAGCTCATTTTCGCAATAACTGCGTACTTCAGGTCTGCTACGAAATTTAACTTGCTGACCTGGCGGATAGAAATACACATCCCACTGACCGGCGGTTGCGTCTGACTGGCGCTCAACCTGCTCGCGTATCCATCCAGATTTGCTTGGCACGGGGCCCTTTCTATTTTTGATCTAGGTTTAAATGGGGGAATTGGGACAGGCTGCGTGGGCTTCTTGTGTGTGGTAACATCTGAAGGTGCTTGGGTTGTCAATGGTGCTGCAGGAGGGATAATAGGTGCTTCAACAGAAGCTGGTGATGATGAATCATCATCTGAGTCATCACTTGACTCATTGGGATTAAAACTATGAGTTTCTGACCCATTGGAGATGTCTAAGAGACTATCACCTAAATAGGTGTCAACAACATCTTTATAAACTTTGGTTTCATCCACTTTAAGATGCTTGTTTTCATTGTTTGTTTGCGAGTTATCTGCATTTATTTAGATGTAGCTGACGACTCAAGTGTCAATTGCGTATGTGATTGCCAATAGGTGGCTACACAGGTTGATGTCACCTGTTGTCAATGACAAGGTTTTTGACATGTGACGACCATATTGGTCACATGGGTTTTGCAAGTGAGCCAAGATGGCTGCACTCATGCCAAGTTGGCACATCATCTATTATTTGGATTAAAACATCCGTGAGTTTGCTTGTTATTGTTTAAAACCATGCATTGTATTATTGCGGCGACCGTGTTGATTTAAACGGTGCCTGTGACTTTGTTTTCCATACCGCGTGCTGCGGGAAAGCCACGAACGACGTGGGCCACATTTCAACAATTGCGAGTGAGGACGGCGATCACAGAACGAGCGTGCCGACCGTGAGTGCCGAGATTCGGCCAAAAAAATTGGATTTTGCGTCCAAATTTATTTTTCGCGTTTTGGCTGTTTTGGGCTGTTTTTCGAGTTTGTAAGTGTAGGAATCGTGGATTTTGGAGTTTCTGCACTTGCACGAGCTGCAACAATTGCCGCAAAATCCACTGCCGCAAAATCCAGAACCTCGTATGATATGTGTTGTGTGTCGAGCAAGACCTCGAATAGTTGTTATAATGCCATGCCGACACTTCTGCTGTTGTAGGTCATGTTGTGACATAATTCTAGGAATAGAACGAACTTGTCCTGTTGATAATTGTGAGTCTCCGATTGATAACACATATGATGTTCTCTTTTGATTTAATTTTTAACTTTTACTTTCTTAATTCACCATTTCATTTTCATTTTTTTCAAAAAATAAAGAAAGTTTTAAAAAAATCAGTATTTATTTTATAAAACAAAATATATATATCTTTTAATCTTTTTTAATCGTTTTATATTTTTTCATATATTTCCATTTATTTGTCTTTAAAAAAAATTAATTTATTGATCTAGTAAATTCAAAATCAATCAAAAACTTAAAAAAACAATTAAAAAAAATCTCGCGGTTATGAAT
>JH430599.1:1426-13668 GCA_000239455.1 Strigamia maritima | reverse complement strand
TATGCAAAACCGCGGAATCGAAATTTCTCGCGGTTCTGCATATTCGCGGCTATGCATAAATTTAAAAGTCGCTTTTAAATTTATGCATAGCCGCGAATATGCAGAACCACGAGAAATTTCGATTCCCCGGTTTTGCATATTTGGAATTATGCAGAACCGCGAGATTTTTTTTAATTGTTTTTTTAAGTTTTTGATTGATTTTGAATTTACTAGATCAATAAATTAATCCATCTCGCGGTGAAGAGGTCCTGGAACCCAAATCCTAGGTCCACCGTGATTCGCAGGTCGGAAAACGACCGAAAAGGGCCAAAAACACGTTTCGGAAATTTCGACGCAAAACTCGTATTTTTCTGCCGCCTCACATCGATGCCGGTCGGCACGGCTCTTACGCGAAGTCCCGTCGACGCTCGTAATCTTCGAAATGCGGCCCACGACGTCCGTGGCTTCACCGCAACGTTTGACAGGGAAATTGTTGTTGCGAACGCCGTTTATACGTCGCAAGAAATACGAAACATCGATAAAAAAACAAACTTACGCTTTATTAAGCCAAAAATATGATTAATGCCAACCTGGCATGCGTGCAGCCATCTGGGTGCACATAAAAACCAATAATCACCTGACTTGGTGATTTTCAAAACCTGATTGACAACAGGTGATGTCATATATGACTATCCACCTGTTGTCAATTACTAGATAATTCACAGTGTCGTCTGCTTTACATCTAGATTAGACAGACAACACCTTAAACTAGCAAATAGACTACAACTCGGTACACACAACTACAAATCCGGTTTAAAGAGACACAATTTGGTAATTAGATTACATATTCGGTTATCAAAGGACACATTCTAGATTATCACCTTAAATATAACATGTGATGATTTTATAACTCTCTAAAATCACATGTTACATTATTAACTCTAAAAACTCACGTGAATACTTAACAATATACCTATCAATCCATATCCTCGATATGATTACCTTTTATAAAGTTAGGCATCACTTATTGTGCTAAATTTAACACATTAGCACAATAAATACTTTCTAATTTATAAATTAACTCTGCAATTAACATCACACATAATTACAAGTTATCCCAATGCACAAGACAAATGAAAATACACTTTGAACTCTGAACATGTGTTGGCTAACACGCGCATATGACAACACGCGGTTATGGATCTCGCGGTTCTGATCCCGACCCAGTTAATGTAATTGAAGAAATCAATGCCAAGTAATTTGGGCCCATATATTATAGATTTATGGAAGGATTACAGTGAAAATTGGGGTCCATGCATCAAAGAGCCCGAAATTTAAAGAGGAGGGCACCAATTGGATGGGATCGCCATTTGCACGTAAGAATAGGAGTCATACAATAGGGCGATAGGGCCCTAATTTTGGGGTCTAGACAAAAGCTGGGGCCCCACGCCAATTGGCCTACCCCATTGGCTTACCCCAAAATCACCATATTAATCATCAAAATTAATATAATACATTATATAGCATATGTATATTATATATTCATATTTGGAGCCACAATTTCTGTATTGTTTTGTGTTAAAACATATTTTTCCATTTTACTGGCTACATAGAAAACCTGATATTTGTTTTAACCTTATCCTGAACATGTTAGTCAATAATATTGTAATTTGAATGTGCTACACTATCATTTCATGGCGCTAGTGGCTAGTTAGTTTAAACATACAGGACAATATGTTGTTGCTAAAAATTTCTCTGCATACAGTAAATTGCACAATTTTGTCACCAGTGTGCAAAGTTTGAATTCATTAAACATCTTTGCGACAATAAACAAAAAGTCTTGTTTATCCAATGCATCTATCTTTTATAGCTAAAATAAAAAATTATTAACCAATTTTGGCGACATAAATTGGTTGACAAAATCTTTGCTTGTGTGTCTGTCAGTATCAGCAATATATGGCGTCCATTTGCCGGTTTGTGAAGCACGCATGTCAACTTTTGAGTTTTGGAAAACTCACAATTGCAAGTAGAAAACTATCATCTATCCACTGTTACTTAAACAAACATGAACCACTTAAACGAGTGGAAATTTAGTAAGAAATGAAAACATGAGTTGGTTATTGCAATGTAATCGCACAAAATCTGTGATTTAATAATTCTTTAATACTTTTTATTTTTTTCTTCCAGCAAGTCTCCGCTTTTGCGGTATATATTGCGACATAAAAAACAATCAATCGGAGCTGTGGTGAAATTACACGAAAAAACGAAAAAAAATTAAAAAAATTGATTAACCTATCCTGGATTTTGGGGTAGGCCAATGGGGTAGGCCAATTGGCGTGGGGTCCCAGCTTTTGTCTAGACCCCTAATTTTGTGTTTAAATTTTAGGCTCTTTGATGCATGGGCCCCAATTTGCACTGTAATCCTTTCATGAATCCATAATATGGCCGGCTTGTAACTGCAAAGCTTTCTGAAACCACATAAATGTGAGCAACTATAAGCATAATATGAATATATCTTTAAGTGAACTTTAGGGGGAAATAGAGCTCTGCAAGCTCTTTTGTAGTGAACATTCCATAGGTGGTCAGACTGTGCCTAATTGGACACCAGCATGGTCATCAGAGGCGATCACTGCAAGCTTAAAGATGGCACAGGTGAAGTTGGACCAATAAGGACTACTTCCTGTCAAAGCTCATGTGAACTCTGCTTGACCAGGGTCAATGGTCATCTCTACAGCTAAGAAATAGATCACAAACTGCATGTAAAAGAGAGTAATTGTTGTAGTGAAATCACTTCAACAACTTTTTCTAAATAATAATCACTCTTTCAAGTGATTTTCCATCAAATGTGAGAATAGAATATTAAACATAATTATTTCTCATAATCCATAACTTACATTCATATATAAAATATTTACTGGTCAAAACGGCTTGGTTCAAAACATGGAGCCTCACGTGATTCATGGCGTGCTTCAATTTCAATTTCCAGTTCACTTTTTCCATGTCTTTAGCTTAATGCCTACGGGCATTAATATTGTGATCATTGAGGTTATGCAATCCTATCGTGGGGATGATAGTCATGCACCGGACATCCAAGTCATGATGAGACGACACCACATTATTAGGTTTTGGGCTTTTATTGTTGTCTAGGGATCGGCGTCGTTTCCCTGCATCCCACGTCACGGTACCACCAATTACGCCTATCAACAACTGACCCACTGACCAGGGTGAGGGCCCTGGGCAGTGAGGTCGAATCTCCATTAACCATGCTGTAGGTTTTACCTACAGCCAGTCATGTTTCCCTTCAATAAGGCTTCATTGGATGGGACAGTGGACAGAGTGACCCAGGGCTAGGTGTGTTCAGCTTGCTAGTTGTCAAGCTACTGTCTGGCCACTGGCTCCTCAACCTGTTATATACCTTGTCCCCCTAGTGGACGCTAGTCGCAGGTCAACCGTGATTGGCCCTTGATCGTTGCCCATTCAACCATGGGGACATCTGGTGCCGAGTGTGGCAGTGACCCACGATCACAATTTTATCCTTAACTGTCCTCCCGAGTCCTAGTATTTGTCCGAGTCCTTATACGTAACACGAGTAACTCGTGCGTCATACCGAGTTCTCATGCATTATTGTTAGGTTAGGTTAAGTAAAGTTTAAAGAAACTTTAGGATGACAATTTGGTATGCCTTCGATGGGTTGGCGGTTAGGACGTACGACTCAAGAACCGGGGTCTCGGGTTCGAATCTACGATAGGCATATTTTTTAGTTGTTTTTTTTTTTTAGATTAGGTTGAGGGCTTGAAAACATAAGTCTATACACACATGGGCATTAGACTCGTGTGACGTATTAAGACCCCGACAAGTACCAGGACTCAGGAGGACAGTTAAGGATAAAATTTGTGTCGCCTGCGGTGGGCTGACCTCACCTTACTAGGTAAAGTGGACTGGAAATTGAAATTGAAGCACTCCATAGATCTTGTAGGGCTCCATGTTTTGTACCAAGCCGGTCAAAACTGGTGTATTTAATCATTAGGCCAGAAATAGGCACAATAAGTAAATAGGTGGCGTGGCTTAACAGTCAGCGCCATCTACCAGTAGTGCCAAAATAATAAGCTGAATACGGGATTTGATCGTCCCACAGCCATGCCCATAACCTGATGAAGTATTAGCTGAATCCAGATCGAGAAGTTAACAATAATCGCAAAAGACAAGTACGCGTGGTAGTGACAGTTGAAAGACTGATTTATTATGTTTTAGTTTACGAAAATCATTATCACCTATACTCTATTTATCATTTCGTGCGCGAAACTTCCATTGTATATATATATATATATATATATTGTACTGAAAGTATATATTGTGGTATCTTATTTTAATCCTCTAGTTGAGCTGAGTCGAAAAATCATTGCTTTGTAGTCCAAAAATGAGCATGCCATTGTTAACAAATGAAAATGCTTGTAAAATATTTTTAAAAATTTATTTACATTTGGGTTTTTGTATTCTGCGCACATTTTTTGGATACGAAACAATGATTTTTCGACTCTTGTCGACTAGAGGATTAAAATAAGATACCACAATATATACTTTCAGTACAATATAGGTCATTACCCAATGGGAGTTTCACGCACGAAATGATAAATAGAGTATAGTGGTGACAACAACAAACACATTCATCCAGTTTAATCATCCAGTTCGGTTACTTAGACTGCTGACTCCAGTATTTTTATAAAGAAGTTTTATTTGCTGTTTTGTTGATGTTTTGAAATTGTTACAAATCAAATTAATATTCATTACAGAACATTTTATGCATGAAATGTAAACGTTCAAATAAAGAAAAAAATTGCTTGATGTTTGATTCAGTCACTCGGTGAATAGTTTCCTACAAAACGACCTGTAATGGAGAGGGGAAGTATTTGTATAATAAATTTTCTCCAATACCAATACCATTCAACAGGGAATGAACGCAGCAGATAATTATAAACTAAAATTTGTTGTTTTTTTTTGTTTTTGCTTACATCTAGAACTTGGTTGTGGGCATGACTTTTCCTTATTACAATCCAATACAGGAGTGAAACATTCAAATCCAGGAAGGCAAGGAAAAACCTATGAAAGGTTTAACAAAGTTTTAAAAAATTAATCAACTAAAATAAATATAAAACACCACAGTTAAAATACTTACAGGACAAGGAATTAACAACTCTTCTAAGTTTTTTTAAAGAAAAGTTAATAAAACTATGTAATGACTGAAATATATGTTAAATTTTGTTATCTATACCTTGATAATTAGATTGCTCTAATTCAAACTCTTCAGATTCAAATTCCTTTTGTGCTTTTAAGCAATCGCATAAGAAAATAATAAATAATATCCATGTAATAACACACAAGTTTGACATGATGTTAACAGTGCACTGAACTTATTTGGCCAACAAATGATTTGCTTCACTGAATGTCTTGAACTCAATATAATATAAAAAAAAGTGCTTGTTTTTAAATTAGTGATTTCTGGATAGAGGTCGCTCTGTGTGCACACATTGTCTACTTCATTTTAAAGTGAAAAATCAGCTACGTTACTATTATGATTTGCAGCTGATAAAATATTTGCCATTGGTTTTTGTATAAATTCATGACGACAGAGAGATCATCACTACAAACAAATGGAAGATGTAAGTTTATATACCTATTCATCAAACCGTTTAACTAATTTTTTTTATCCTATTCCTTTAGCTAACAAATATTTTTATAGAAGGAGGAACAATTATCAATGATGATCATATGTTTGAAGCAGATATTTTAATCGAGGATGGAATTATCAGGTTTCTATGCTTTTGTCATTCATGCAGAAATTTTCTGCATCCTATTTGTTTAGTTATTTTTACAACACTTGTTTAGAGTAGGAAAGTTAGTGTAATTATCATTCATTATTTAATATACAACGTAATGCACTTTATGCGTAATTTGCATGTCAACAGTCGCTGTATGCACAATTTGCATGTTAGTTATGCATGTAATTTACAAATTAAATTACACCATTTGAATATCACATAGAAAAGTGGGAAAAGGATTTCGTCCACTTGATCAAGCTAAATGCAAAATTATTGATGCAAAGAACAAATATGTTATGCCAGGTAAATTGCATCATTACTCATGGAAATTTTTTTATTTTCTTTCAACTAATTAAAGGTGGAATTGATACTAATACCCATATGCAGTATCCATTTATGAACACTGTAGCAATTGATGACTTTTTTCGTGGTACAGTGGCAGCCATTGCTGGAGGAACAACCATGATAAGTTAATATTTTTAAAAATACACATGTTGACATTAATTAATTTGCTTTTTTTTATTTATATAGTGGATTTTGCAATTCCAAAACGTGGTGAATCTCTATTGGACTCTTTTAATACATGGCATGAATGGGCTGAAGGTAAAGTGTGTTGCGACTACGGCCTCCATGTCGGAGTCACTTGGTGGTCCAGTACTGTAGAAAAAGAGATGGAAAGTCTTGTTTCTGCTCATGGTGTTAACTCATTCATGTCGTTTATGGCTTACAAATCAACTCTCATGTTAGAGGATGGAGATTTATTGCGAGTTTTTAAGAAATGCCACGACCTTGGTGCAATAGCAATGGTCCATGCCGAAGATGGAAATATTATAGCCGAAGTATATGCTGACTTCGTAACTCTATAGTCCATATCGGATTGGCTGGGATCTTTTCACGCAGCAATGTATTCCAAAGGGGAATCAAATGGCGAAACATGACATCAATAAAAGGGGCGACAACACACCAAATTATTATTACATACGCCTTTTTGTCTGATTTTCTTGTTCCCATTGTTAGATGGGATCGGTCAGGAACTATTTCTTGCCCCAAATTCGCTGCGTGTGTCCCAGCCAATCCGATATGGACTATAGAGTTATGCGGACAGACTTTAGAAATATCAAATACTGTTGCATTGCATATAAAAATAAACAGTCAGATTTTTTTTAAATTCTTAGATGGAAAGAGTGTTACAATCAGACGGAATAAAAGGACCGGAAGGTCATGAGATGAGCAGACCTGAGCAGGTAAATTGACGATATTGCCAACTTGATTCCGATCAGGTCTAAAATTTTATTGATTGAAATTAAACTGTTTTTTACAGTTGGAATCTGATGCTGTTAATCGTGCCATTGTAATTGCGGGATTAGTCAATTGTCCATTGTACATAGTGCAAGTAATGAGTAAAAGTGCAGCTGATCTGATAGCCAAAGAGTGCCTTAAAGGTTAATATTCACGAAAATCTAACTCATAAAAACTATCGACGAGAGCGTACGCGCGGATTCGTTGAATTCGAATTTCTGGTCGAATCTCATTGGTCGGCGTGCCTATTGTTTTGATTATTTAGCACCATGAAAAATATCCGAAAATAAATTTGTTTTATCCACTTCTGAAACAATTAGTCGTCAGAGCCACTCCACCCCAATTCCAAAATGGCGATGGCGCGATGTTTCACGGGATTTCACAAGATTCCACGAGATTTAACGAAATTTTGTGAGATTTTACTAGATTGTACGAGATTTCACGAGATTTTACAGGATTCTACAGGATTTACATTCGCCGGGTATTTTGTTAAAATCCCGTGAATCTCGTGGAATCTCGTAAAATCTCGTGAAATTTTGTGGAATCCCGTGAAATTTTGTGGAATCCCGTGAAATTTTGTGGAATCCCGTGAAATCTCGGAAAATCTCGTAGAATCCCATGAAATCTGGTGGAATCACGCGAAGTCCTTTGAGAAAAATAGATATAGATTTGTTGTTGTTGTAGTTTTTCTCGTTAGATTCTCTTCCCGAATACCACTTTCGCTAGTGATTGTCGAAACAGCCTGCAACCATTCATTTTTTTACTCAGTGGTAAAACCACTCGTGCATCTAAAAATTGCGACCAGAATAAACTACTCGTGCCCTGCGGGCACTCGTGATTTATACAGGTCGCAATTTTTGATGCACTCGTGATTTCTACCGAGTAAAAAAATTTATTGTTACAAGCTTATTTCGACAATCACACTAGCTAGCGCTTGTGATATTACAACTGATAATTAGAGGATATTGGGCTGATTGGATTAATGTGGCCTCAGGTTCAGTTGTATTTGGAGAGACCATTGCAGCAGGTTTAGGCACTGATGGAACTCATTATTATAATAAATGCTGGAGACATGCAGCTGGCCACATCTTAAGTCCACCTTTGAGACCTGATCCATCAACACCAGAGTATTTAATGGAATTATTGTCAACGTAAGTTTGTTGTGATGTGATCTAATTTTTTTTATTTATTAAAGACAGTAATATAGTATTATTTATTGAAGAGGTGGTTTGCAAGTAACTGGGTCAAGTAACTGCACTTTCACCACTGAGCAAAAAGCCATTGGAAAGAGAGATTTTACCAAAATACCAAATGGAGTCAACGGATCTGAAGATCGATTGTCTATTGTTTGGGAAAAAGGAGTGGTTGGCAATTTACACAAATTGAATTTTCAACATTCTTAGTAATCCATCTTCTTTCAGATGACTGGTAAAATGGATCCATGCCGGTTTGTAGCTGTCACAAGCACAAATGCAGCAAAAATTTTCAATATTTATCCGCAAAAAGTAAACAATAGGAATTATTTGATAAATAATTTATTTTTAATCAATAAATTTTTTTTATATTTTTTGAAGGGGCGCATTGCAGAAGGATCAGATGCAGATATTGTAATTTGGGATCCAAGTGTTGAGAGGATTATTTCGGCACAAACTCATCATCATGCTTCAGATTTCAACATCTTTGAAGGAATGAGAGTTCGGGGTGTACCAATGTACGTTATATGTCGAGGAAAGATTGTTGCAAATCGAGGAAAACTGACAGTCGTCAAAGGTTGGGGAAAATACGTTTCTATGGCTCCATACTCTCTACTAGCATACATGAGAATAGAAGCAAGAGATAAAGTAAGTCTAGTACCCACACAACATTTAACGTTTGCAAAAATGTTATTCAGTCCTTACTCATTATAATGAGTACTCTTAGGCTGGGTTACATTTGTGTTTACTTATGCAGTAACAGTAACAGTAAAGCAAGAACAAAATGCATTAATATGAGAAATAAAGTTACGGCAGTAAGCAATCAGTTTACTGTCGCCAAATAGAAGCGCTCATGTAATCACATGACCTGCTATCTCTTGTAGCACTGACTTACTCCTTACTGTTACTGCTAAACTCTATCCAACAATTCGTGCACGAAACTGAGAAGTGAACTTTTTTGCATTGTACATTGTGGTATCTTATTTTAATCCTTTAGTCGAGCTGAGTAGCCAAAAAATGTGCGCAACATACAAAAATCCAAATGTAAATAATTTTACAAGCGTTTTTCGTTTGTTAACAATGGGACGCACATTTTTGGACTACAAAGTAATGATTTTTCGAATCAGCTCAACTAGAGGATTAAAATAAGATACCACAATATATACTTTCAATACAATGCATAGACCATTAACCAATGGGAGTTTCGTGCACAAATTGTTAAATAGAGTTTAGTGTTAAACACGAACTTTTAGTGGTTTGCTACAAATGAGGTTGGATTGTGTTTTTCTTACTTATTGTTTTACTTATTAGGCCGCTTCAGTGACTAAAGCAGCTTCAGAAAAAGGCGACCAAAAACACATCTGCAAATCATGTACCTATTAATTTAATAATGTTGAACATCAGTTTTTATCAGTCTCTA
Organism: Strigamia maritima; assembly: GCA_000239455.1. Classification (NCBI taxonomy): domain Eukaryota; kingdom Metazoa; phylum Arthropoda; class Chilopoda; order Geophilomorpha; family Linotaeniidae; genus Strigamia; species Strigamia maritima. Next base: position 3,961 of record JH430599.1, on the reverse strand, counting down.
CCAGTCACTATTTCTTGAAACAAAAGTGCCTAAAAGAACAATGAACATTTTTAATTTAAACAAATATTTACACATTTTTTTATAACTCATAAATAAATATCTAATTCATTAACATATTGGTTATTTGAAACTTTTATAAAAGGAATTATGAATTACACTGTTAAAAGTAAAGTAACCCATAGCTAAAAAGCTTAAAATAGGCTTTTCTGAAAAATATAGAACTGCTTAAGATTGTAGAAATGCCATAGTTTGCTGCTGCTTAATAAGAAACTAAACAGAAAAACCACATCTTGCGTATCCTTTAACATCAAAATATGTATCATGCGATTATTTATAGACACATGAATTAAACCCGTACAAAATACACAATTACAGATGACTAATTTCATGTCTATTTCATGTCTATTTCCCCGAACGTTCGGGGAAATAGCCAGTGTATTATTGGCTGTCTATTTCCCCGAACAACCCGAAAAACCGGAACGTGCATTTACGTTTTATGAAACGAATACGTACGGATTTAAAATGATTTTTTTATTTTTATTTTATTAAACTATAAATAAATTGTCCTGTAGTGAATAAATTGCAAATTTGTAAATAATTTTTGCAAAAATAACTTTCTATTGACCCAAGATATAACCAATCTGTTAACATAAGAAGTTGAGTGTGGCAATCCAATTCTGACCTCATAAGGTCATTCAACTAGTAACTTCTAAACGGTAATAGATTCATAAGCATTATTTTAACTGAGAAGAGTTGTTCAAACTTGGTCATGAGTTTTGGCACTTGCAGCACTGGAATGCTCAAAAACAAATAAAAAGGATTTCTTAGATTTAGTTTTTTAAATTTAATCTTGAATTTAATTTACAAAATAGATAATGAAAAGCAAGATTTTTATTTATTTTTGAGCATCAGTTGCTTTTCTGTGCTACGTGTATCCGGTTAGATCAAAGTCTTTGGAAAAAACTCATGACAAAGTTTGAACAAATTTTCTCAGTTAAAATAATGCATTTTGCAAATTGCAGTTTTAGGGTAAATAGATGATTCTCTACACATTTTTTCCGTATCTATTACCATTTAGAAGTTACTAGTTGAATGACTTTAAAGACAACTATCACGGTCAAATTTGAGGTCAGAATTGGATTGTCCCACTCAACTTCCTATGTTAACAGATTGGTTATATCTTGGGTCAATAGAAAGCTATACAAATCTGCAATTTATTCACTACAGGACAATTTATTTATAGTTTAATTGTCCTGTATGTATTCGTTTCATAACACGAAAATGCACGTTCCGGTTTTTCGGGTTTTTCGGGTCGTTCGGGGAAATAGACAGCCAATAATACACTGGCTATTTCCCTGAACGTTCGGGAAAATAGACAGTGCGTAATTTCAGTGCTACATAAATTTTTGGTTTTAGAATATTTCATTTAACCTTTCCTTGACATTCACACCACCAAAGAAAACCTGTTGTCGCTGTTATTTGACAATAGAAAGTATAATTTCCATAATAGGGCCAATTTCCTACAGATGTTAGGTGTAAGTAATATAAATATGCTTTGCTCAATTTATCACAATTTTATTTTCCCAGATGTTACGCATGCTAATTTTTAAGCATTAGCATTGCAATCAAAATTAAAATTAAAGCTACGCAGAATCAAGAATATTCTTATATTCAGCTTTATCAAGTCTCTTTTGAAGCCATCTTACTATCAGCAATCCAATTACCATAAGAACAGTGCATATGATAAAAATGGACTGATTACCATGCCGGTTGCTTTCATGATGCAACCAGAGAAGACCACTGCATGTAATTATATTCATTGGCACACGGAACCAATTCATCACATTTGCTCGATGCGACTCTGGAATAATTCTACTTCGGAGAAATCCGATTGAAGGAAAGTATAACCCGACAGACACTTCCAGTAAAAGAAAAGCGCATAATGAAACTAAAATATGCGGATTTTCAGCATTGGTTGAAAAAACACAAATAAACATTGACAATAAACTGATAAACACAGCAAGGGTGAGGGTACATGCTGAAGAACAACCTTTTGATAGAAGGATTTCATAGCAACTTGATCCAATCATGATGCAGACCATAAAACAGGCGAAAACCATTCCGAGCGGCGGATTCAGCGGGTCTAGCACAGGAGTCCATAAAAAACAAACATGTGCATTACACTTTCAAAAAGCGACTGAACGGCGCCCAGGAGAAACACTTTCTCGTCCTGCAGAATCACTTGAAGACCAGATTTACAAGAAGTGCAGAATCTTTCATTTAGATCGCCGTAGTTTTCCGGCCAGGTAAACCAGATAAAGATTCCAGCAATGATGAGGAATGGAATTGCTAACATGAACGGAGAAACGGGTCCGAAGTGAAATTCATCGGCAAACATGTTAGCGGCTATTCCCGCCTGGATCGCAAGCACGCCGTTCCAAAAGGAGATCTTCGAAAAGGACACCGAAAGCCATTCTGTTGGGAAGTCGTTGCGTGCCACGTGTTCGTAAACGTACCATGATTCAAAAGTCGAAA
>AFFK01015625.1:0-18743 GCA_000239455.1 Strigamia maritima | reverse complement strand
GCAAAAATTAAAGCCATAATAAAAAAGAAAACTGCATCTGGGATTCCCAGGCGGTCACCCATCCAAGTACTAACCAGATCCGATGCTGCTTAACTTCGGGGATCGGACGAGAACTGGTGTTTTCAGCATGGTATGACAGTTCTCATTTAATAGAATTCTTACCTGTGTCTATGTTGCTGCTTTACTTCTTATAAAACTGCAAAAATTAAAGTCATGAATTAAAAAAAGAAAACTGCATCTGGGATTCCCAGACGGTCACCCATCCAAGTACTAACCAGACCCAATGCTGCTTAACTTCGGGGATCGAACGAGAACCGGTGTTTTCAGCATGGTATGACAGTTCTCATTTAATGAAGATCTTACCTTTGCCTATGTTGCTGCTTTACTTCTTATAAAACTGACAAAAATTAAGCCAACAAAATAAAAAAAGAAACTGCATCTGAGATTCCCAGACAGTCACCCATCCAAGTACTAACCAGACCCAATGCTGCGTAACTTCGGGATCGGACGAGAACCGGTGTTTTCAGCATGGTATGACAGTTCTCATTTAATAGAGATCTTACCTTTGCCTATGTTGCTGCTTTACTTCTTATAAACTGCAAATTAAGCCATAATAAAGAAACTGCATCTGGGATTCCCAGGCGGTCACCCATCCAAGTACTAACCAGACCCGATGCTGCTTAACTTCGGGAATCGGACGAGAACCGGTGTTTTCAGCATGGTATGACAGTTCTCATTTAATAGAGATCTTACCTTTGCCTATGTTGGTGCTTTACTTCTTATAAAACTGCAAAAATTAAAGCCATAAATAAAAAAAAGAAAACTGCATCTGGGATTCCCAGGCGGTCACCCATCCAAGTACTAACCAGACCCGATGCTGCTTAACTTCGGGGATCGGACGAGAACCGGTGTTTTCAGCATGGTATGACAGTTCTCATTTAATAGAGATTCTTACCTGTGCCTATGTTGCTGCTTTACTTCTTATAAAACTGCAAAAATTAAAGCCATAAATAAAAAAAGAAAACTGCATCTGGGATTCCCAGGCGGTCACCCATCCAAGTACTAACCAGACCCAATGCTGCTTAACTTCGGGGATCGGACGAGAACCGGTGTTTTCAGCATGGTATGACAGTTCTCATTTAATAAAGATCTTATCTTTGCCTATGTTGGTGCTTTACTCAGTTCAACACTAAAGCTAGCAATCCAAAAACTGAAAAAGAGAACTGCATTTAGGATTCCCAGGCAATCACTTAGCCAACTGCTGTCCAGATCCATTGCTGCTTAACTTCAGGGATCAGACGAGAACCAGTGTTTTCAGCATGGTATGGCAGTTCTCATTTGACAGAGCTCTTACCTTTGCTTATATTGCTGCTTTACTCAGTTCAAAACTAAAGCAAAGAATCCAAAAACTGAAAAAAAGAGAACTGCATCTAGGATTCCTAGGCGGTCACCCATCCAAGTACCAGGCGGTCACCCATCCAAGTACTAAACCAGACCCGATGCTGCTTAACTCCGGGGATCGGACGAGACCTGGTGTTTTCAGCATAGTGTGACAGTTCTCATTTAACAGAGCTCTTAACCTTTCATATGTTGCTGCTTTACTCAGTTCAAAACTAAAGCAAAGAATCCAAAAACTGAAAAAAAGAGAACTGCATCTAGGATTCCTAGGCGGTCACCCATCCAAGTACCAGGCGGTCACCCATCCAAGTACCAGCCAGACCCGATGCTGCTTAGCTTCAGCATGGTATGGCAGTTTTCATTAAGCAGAGCTCTTAACCTTGTCCATGTTGCTGTTTTACTCAGTTCAAAACTAAAGCCAGCAATCCAAAAACTGAAAAAAGAGAACTGCATCTGGCATTCCCAGGCGGGCAACCATCCAAGTACTAGCCAGATCCAATGCTGCTTTGGGGATCGGACGAGAACCGGTTTTTTCAGAATGGTATGACAGTTCGCATTAAACGGAGCTCTTAACCTTGCCTATGTTGCTGTTTTACTCACTTTACTCACTTTACTGTTTAGGTGTCTACCGCATGCGGCCCCCAAACAAATGACTTTAAAGTTAGATTTCTGTCTTTTCTTAGAACCAATCTGTTCTATTCCTTTACTTAGTTCAGTTTAAATTTAAGGAAATGTGGTTTAACAGTACTTTCATCAGATTTGTTACCAGATTTACATCCATTTGCACAACACATTGACATGATTTTGATAACAGTTGATAATCGCAAACAGGCAGCAGCGCCATTGGGTGACAAAATTTGAAACTAATAGGCCTAAACTTGGAGTTGAGTGACCATTCTATCAAAGAATTATGCTATTGGTCAGTTGTCAAATGCGTGCCCAATCCCCTTGGGTTTGGACAACGGGACTAATCAGTCAGTTGCCTGTTGACAACAGGCTAAGCTACAGTACTGAGGTTTTACTTGCCCAATATTGTATTTAAAGGGTATACAAAATCAGTTTTTATTGGTCCATTAGATCAAGCATTGTTTAAATCTCTTAAATAATTTTTCAGAAATTTATTTAAAAATATAAATATTAATGTGTTTACGTCCAATGCTGAAGTTGAGAAAACGAGTAGATGGCAAAGTGAAAAATAAAAGCGAGAATTTTGCGCGATTGCTACCAGTTGTGGCGTAAACCCTATGCATTTAACAATGGAAAATACCAACTGTGTCGTCAAAAACAGCGTTTTGCCAGCAGTGGCCAACAATGTCCCTCACCACGCTCAAATGAGCTGTTTGAAAAGAAAATGTTTTTTAAATATGCTCTGTTGATGTCTTCAAACTTCCTAAAATAAATTGAAAAATAATGACGTTTTGAACAATTAAATCTACATTAAATAAAATAATTAATAACCAATTTTATATCTGCGTAAATTTTTTATCTTAAAGTATTATATGTTTAGATTATTAAAGTTTCTAAGAAGTCAAAATCATGCATCTCGTCTGCAAACTTCAAACATCATTTCTGCAAACAACAATGCCTTATAGATAAGTTTAAAAAAATTATAAACTGCAGGTAGGTCAACATTCAATCGTCCTATATATGTACAGTACAAGTAAAATGATTTTTTTAGTTTACCTTTTACATCTAAAACTGTGTTTACTCGCTGCAATTCATCAAAAATAGCAAAAAAATGCGTAAAATATACTTGAAAGCACTATTAATGACAGATTTTCAAAACGTGTGTCAATGCTACCCATTGTGTGAAGAAGTTATTTACTCTTGGAATTAGCCTTTTTCGCTTGAGAATATTGTGGGTTTTCTGGTTTCGTTTCCAACCAACAAAATGATAGTAATCACTGAAATAAATATGTATGATTTGGTGAGATTGGTGAGATATTGGCAATATCTTAGGTTTATTTCTTGGTCTATCCATACTGTCAGTTTTTGCAATATTTCAAAAAGTATTTCTTCTGTTTTTTAAAGAGTAATAAGTTTTATTGTTTTGTTATTTATCGTTAGCACAGCAAAACATTGCTAGCTTTCGAGAAGCACTAATTTTTTGAAAAATTGGTACCCTAATGCTAGGTTCCCACTTGACAGAAACTTAGACAGAAATTTTCTGCTGTGCAGAAAAGTATGTTTTTCTGTCGTTGGTTCCCATCTGAGGACTAAAAAACGGGCAAAAAAAGTACAGAAAAGTAGAATTTAAAAATGGATGCCAGCTAAAGAAGGCAATTTGTAAACTCTGCTGCTTTCTACACTCAAAATTTTCTGCAGCAGAAAATTTTCTGTTGGAATTTCTGCCAAGTGGGAACTAAGCATTACTCTAGCAGTGCTGAAAAAATAGCAACTTTATTATCGATGTGACGTATAAATTTCCTACTGACATGTTGAACTAAAAAATAGTAAAAACAATATTTCATAGCACCAGTCACTTGTATTTTTTTTTCTGAATAGGCTACACAATAGGTGCATTCAATTTCAACGGTTTATACCGTTTCTGTTGTTTATGTTGTTTTTCTTGTTTATGAGATGGCCAAAAATGCTTGCTATAAACCAAAAAAAACCTTCTGCCTTTGTTCATGATTATTTTGATTTTGATTCTCTATAAACCGTTTTTTTCCTATAAAACGTTATTTCCGCCATCTCATAATGAGAAACGGTATAAACCATTGAAATTCAATGCACCTAGTGTGTCCACTTTAAATTCCACCTAAATATTTTTCGAGCAGTATACGTACCTAGATAATCAATTTTTCGTACAGTGATTATATTTCTAGCAAGCATTATCGCTTCACACACAAACCTGTTTACTGTTAACTTGTACCAATCAATTTTCAACTTTAAAACGATGCCTTGTCATGAGTTTTAGACATAAAAATCTGAATTTTGTCTTAAAACATACGTCCCTATCTGTACTTCAAGGCTACCCTCATTCAAAAAATCCTGGTTTAATTTTTAACCCGTTTTTAAAAAAAACACCAAGATCAAAGTTACTCCACCAATCACTGGTTTTTGGTGAAATAATAATGTTACTTGGTTTATCAACTCATTTTAATTTTAAAAACGTTCTAGCAAATAAAAAAAAATTGTAATTAAAAAAAGCAACTTAACTTTTCTAACATGCAATTTTTTTTCCAAAAAAGTAGGTTAATTTTCCAAAATATCCTAATATAATTTGTCGCTGGTGTCCGTCCAAAGCCTTTAGCAATATTTGTAACTGGCGGAAGATGGCGCACTGGTTTTTTAAAAGCATTCAACGGGATTGGCTGGGTTATTGGTGACGGTATAAACAATGGATAATTATAATATCAGAAAATAATTTAATCATTCCAAAGACAGCCCAGCTGCAATACCCGCCAAGTAAGCTGGCCATCCAAGGTGGTCAGATCAAAAAAACACCACCAAGTAAGCAGCAAGACAAAACCGAGTCCACAACTTACTGAGCCCTTGCCTTTTGTAAGTTTTGTTGTTTGGATGTTGTTTTTTCTTGTTGTTGCAGTTGTGGTTTCGGTGCTGGTTGGGTTTGTGTGCTGGATGCGGAGGGCTAGTTGGTTGTTGTTAGGTGTTGTTGTGTGTTTGTGTGTATATAGGATGGAGGTTTGGTTGTTTGTTTGGTGGTGTGGGTGTGTGGATAATTTGAAGTTGGTTTGTGGTTTGTCCAGGAGTGCGGATGTGTCGGATGGGCATGCGGGGGTATGTGTGCTTGTGTTTTGTTTGGTGTCTGTTGTTTGGGTTTTGTTTTTTGATGTTGTTATTTATAAGTGTTCTTTCTGTTGTTATAAGAGTTAAATTAAAGTTGTTTATGTAACTGTTTAAGGAGTGTGTTTGAGAATAACAAGTTGTTATTGCTCAAATGTACAAATTTTGTAATCATGTGTATACATGATTCATGAAAATTGAATTGAATTAATAATTGTTTGTTTTTGGAGAACAATGAGAAATTGTTTGTACGTATTTTATTATTTATTGCCCGTGTAAATATTTGTCATAATATGTTTAATAATAGAAAACACTAATTGCTTAGCAATATTAAGAAATAATATATTTTGAAAAATTAGAAATTATATTTATTGTGAGCAATTACGCAAAAAGTACATTTTACAGTGGATTTGGACTCAAATGTATTAATTCTGATGCAAGGAATTGTCACTCATTTGATCTAGATGTAAGAGGACAATTCTCTGTCATTTGATATCCTGGTTTGTCATTTTTGATGACACAACAAATAGATTGTGTCATACATGTTATTTATAGTTTTTTTGTCCGAGACTAATTTTTTTTTTGTTTTTTTTCAAACCAAGATGGCTGCAATAAAAATCTCAGTATTTTTAGGAGTTTGTGGACTGCATTAAGAGTGAGTTTTATTATCAATTCACATTTATATACTGGCATATGAGCACATATAGTGCGGCCGCAACATTGGCAACAAGTTCTGGCCATTTTCTGGATGGAAAACCATAGCAGCACAATACCAAATCCATATTAGGCCTAGAAGGGATTTAGTGCAGCACATTACATACCATTTGCGGCACCAGTTGACTTGTTTCTGAACACGTGGCAATGCCAGGCCGGGCCAAAACTATCAAAAATTTGGCCAAAACACAAAAATCGTTTGGAAGCGAACTCGATTTTTCCCTGCCGTTTTCCGTTGCATGCGGTCTGCAGCTCGTAATCGCTAGGCCCGTCTCGCTACGTCGCTCTCGAATGTTCGCCAATGTTGCCTTTGGTTTCTCAGCGTCGCACTCGTCGCGGCGCTCGTTTTAGTATGTCGTCAGGCAGTTGAGAAGACCAGACACCAGTGAGTCACATCACCCATGTGACTACCTGATGTCATCAGAGTGATTGATGACCAGTGACTTAATTACTTTGTGCCACCTGTTGTCAATCACAACAAAGACAATGTGTCATCTGCTCTACATCCAAAATACAAGCAGACAATACCCAAATACAAATACAAGTCACAATCGGTTATAAAACTTGACAAATCAGTGTCTACACATACAAATTCAATTATCATAAGTCTCAATCAGGTAAATTCATAGACATAAATCTGTAAAACTCTGTTGACTCAATTTAGACATTAGTTAAGACAATTTAACAACTATATCACGCTTAAAGCTGCTAAAATAATGCTTTGACCTAAAATACTCATTATGATGTCAACAACTCCATATAATAACGTATCTAGGCTACTATCTACGCTTACAATAGCCAAGAATCACATCTAACTATTATTATACAATTACTTGACTATTTTAAGTAGTCAATATCACACATGACTGCTCAAATTCTGAAATTATTAATAAAACTCAAAACATCAATACTAGACATGATTATAAATCCAAAAACCTAATATGCTTTTAGCTAGAAATTTGCCAATACAACAACAGTTTTCATCCCGTGTACGCGGCTGAAGCGATACCGCAACGTACGGCGAGATTCGCGATTATCAGCGGAGTACGGGAATCGCGTATACTACGGGCGGCAGTCAGGGCACCTCCGACGGCACGAAATTTCGATTTTTGGGGCGAAATTCCAAAAACTGAAAAATTGATTTTTCGGTCCTGGAAAATAGATGTTACGCTTCCACAAGATCTTTGGCCTGTTGATCCACCTTACAGCCTAACAATTGGTAGCAGAAGACACACATAAATTGTCCAATATATTTTATTTGGGCACTTCAAGGTGATATATCAATTATCATAATTTTTGGAACCGATATTGTTTTTTTCTATTTGCTTTTCAGGTTATCATGTCCGAGAAGGACATCACCAAATCAGCAGCCAGCGGTATAGCAAAATTAGACCGCTTGAACTATGTCCAATGGTGCATAGATGTGCAGCTCTTACTGGGGGGCATGTGGCATTTTGTCCAAGGGAAACAAGTGGAGCCCGAGCCGACTGCACCTACCGCTGAGAAAGCAAAATTTATGAAGGAGAAAAACAAATCACGAGCCATCATTCTACAAAGTCTTGTGCCGCGTCTTCAACTCGCTGCCATGAAAAAGGATACAGCCCAGGCCGTGTGGGACCATTTGAAGAAACTTTTCGAACCCAGCTCTATTGCCCGGGAAACTTCATTGGTCGAGACTTTTTATTGTATGCGACGAAATGAGGGCGAGGAACTACTCATTCATCAGCAGGCTCGAAAAAGCAGAGGATGATATGGTGTCCGCCAATGCAGCTCTCGTGTCGGTAAGGAATTTGAAAATCAAATTCAGTCGATTTACCAGTGGCAGAAAACCGACTTCACGTATGAAAAGGTCCTGACTGCACTCCTCAATGAGCACAATAGGCGCAAGCTCGTGGAAAATAGTGAAAAAAGCCTAGAAGCAGCGTCAGCGTTTTTGCTTACTCAAAAAGCGACGAATGTGAAAAGTGATTCCAACATGCAGTCATCTGATAATAAGGCCTATTTACAAAGCATTATTTGTTACAAGTGTGGGCTGACAGGCCATTTTGCGAGGGATTGTGCCAAAAGTGCTTCGACCAGTGAGCAGTCAGTTCAACGTGGACGAGGCAGAGGTCGCCGTAGCAGATGCGGACGCCGTCCATCACGGGCCATGCCTAGAGGTCAAGCAGCAAGAGAGGCTTGGTTTGCTCAAGCCAGTGGGGCGCCGACTGTTCTGGATTCACCGTCTGTGTGTAGTGTGCAAGTGCCCAATGAGTCTAGCCACTGGTATCTAGATTCGTGTGCGTCGCATCATGTTTGCGGTGAACGCGATATGTTTTGTGAATTCCAGGAGTTGAAACCCATGCGGCTAGAACTTGGCGAAGGGTCGTCGAATATCACAGGACGCGGAACTGTTGAACTGACTTTTACACTACAAGGTGTTATTCGAATTGTTGAACTTAAAAATGTCTATTATGTTAAAGGTTTTAAGCAGAATTTAATTTCGATTGGCAAAATCGACCCGCTAAATATCATGTTTACATTTATAACGATATCATGAAAGTGTATAAGAATAATTCTAAGACCTGTTCGCTTCACGGCATACTCGATGACGGTTTATACCGAGTAAAAGGTCCAGTGCAATATAAGCCGGCAATGAAGCCGAAGTCCATTGATATTAATTACTCAGGCACTAAGGATTGTGAAGCGAATAGCGTCAGGAATTATAGTGTATCTGTGGACATGTGGCACCAAGGTTTTGGGCACATGTAAACAAAAGGTTTAAATATTTTGGTGGGGAATGATCAGGTTAAAGACATCCAATTACCTAAAAAGGTTGATAAAACTGTGATAATTGTGAAATTTCGAAATCCACACGGGCTAGTTTTAAATCCGAACATAAGTCCGTGGTTGAGGATCCTTTAGAGTTATTACACATGGACCTTTGGGGCCCGTGCAGAGTACCCTCGTTGGGAGGTTCACATCACCTTTTGTGTATAGTCGATGATAGCACGCGCTATACATGGATTTTCCCGTTAAAACGAAAGAGTCAAACCTTTGAAACATACAAAAACTTTCATAATCGTATAGAGCGTCTTAGTGGTTATAAAATCAAAACCATTCGTACTGATAGGGGCGGTGAGTTCACCGCAGGTGAGTTGGAAGATTTTCTAACATCTCAAGGGGTGACAATTCAGCGCACTAACAGTTATTCTCGGGAAATGAACGGTGTCGCTGAGAGAGTGGACCGTACTATTTTAAATTCAGTGCGTGCCATGCTTTTGAGTTAAGGTTTGCCTAAGCGTTTGTGGGCGGAGTTGGCAATGACCCTTATTTATTTAAAAAACAGGTACCCTCATGCAAGATTGAGCAATGCCATCCCTTATATTTTATTTCGGAAAAGGCGGTTGTCACTAGGGCATCTTAAAGTTCCGGGGTCGTTAGCGTATGTTCATATTCCAAAACCCGATAAGCATTCCAAGTTAGAACCTCGTGCGTGGAAGGGGGTGATGGTCGGTTATGCAATGGGCACCTGGGGATATAGATTATGGGACCCCATCTCCAACAACGTATATGAAAGTAAACATGTAAAATTTGATGAGTCGAGAATTTATAAAGATGTAGTTCAGACTTACGTTGGTGATACGCCGCTAGAGATTAGTGATGGGAGGGACACCCATTTCATACCCCATGATGATTCCGGTGATAGCGATGATGACGATGCACCACCGCCACTACCGCGAGCCCAATTGCCCATCCGTCCTCCATCTCCACCACTTCCTAAGCCCCCGCTACCTATTACGCCCAAGCCCCTTTTAAAGGTAACTACGAGGCGCAAAGTTATACCGTCTTCTTCAGCACAGTCTGGGACTGCGCCAACTCGTATAGCATTCCGAGCCCCATACTATCCAAACCGGGTTGGAAACGAGAAGAAGTGAAGAGGCAGACAGGTATAACTAAGGGGAAGTGGGATGTGTATTCTTACGCACCAGGTCGTCGTGCACCTTTACGTAGTCGGCCAGAGTTGAAAGAGTATTGTGAACAGGAGTTGCGTGTTAAATTCAATGCAGATGATTTTAACTGGGTCCCTACACAAGAGAAACCTGGTTATCTTACCTCTGACGATGATGAGGCGACGGAGCGACCAAGATACGAAGAAGGGGGTGAGAGCAGCAGCACAAATGGTAATGGCTTGAATCTCAATGAAAGCGATGACGCTGAAGCGCATATTGTGCATGTATATTGCGCGTCAGTGGAAGAGCCCCAAACATTCGATGAGGCCATGTCCTCGCCACAGAAAGCCGAATGGACAGCTGCAATGGCAGAGGAGCTTGACACTCTTGAGCAAAGAGATGTGTTCCAAATCAAGCCACGCCCCCACATAGCCACATTTTGGGATCAAAGTGGATTTATAAGCTGAAACGCAATGTGGAAGGAGCCATTGTACTGTTCCGCGCACGTTTGGTGGCACAGGGTTTTCGCCAAATTCACGGCATTGATTTTCAAGAGGTATTCAGCCAAGTAGTAAACTTTGTGCTCGTTCGCCTGTTCTTGTTTGTTGGTCGTTCTACGTGGGTGGCATGATGTGCACCTGGACGTCAAATGTGCCTATCTGTATGGCACACTTGATTTTCCCATTTATATGGAACTTCCAAGGGGCGTTAAGACAATGCGTCCTGATTGTGTGTGGTATTTAGTGAAGGCACTTTATGGTCTGCACCAATCAGGACGTATGTGGTACCAGACGCTAGACGCAGCCTTACATGAAATCGGATTTGACAAAGTAGCAGGTTTTAATTGTGTTTACTCATTCGGCTCAAGTGCTCTTTTACTTGTGTACGTAGACGACATGGTGCTTTTCGCACGTGATGAGCTAGTCCAAAAGAATCTCATTGATGAGATAAGTAAGCACTTCAATGTAATTAACTTGGGTAGAGTAACCAAATTACTGGGGGTTGAGTTCAAAAGGGAGAACGGAAGTCTGCTACTGCATCAGTCTGATTTCGTAGCAAAGTTAGCAGAAAAATACGCTGTAACGTGTAATAAATTAATTAAAGTCCCTGTAAGTGTGGGTACCACTTTGGGTATGTGTAAGGACTCTGAATTGGAAACAGAATTTCCATACAGAAGTCTAGTAGGCAGCCTCATGTTCCTAGCATCAAGGACCAGACCCGATATACTTTATTCAACGATTTACTTATCTCAATTTAATAATTATCACTCCATCAAACACATAAAATGTCTGTTTACAAATACTACAGTATGTAGTTAATACGTCAAATTACTGTATAAATTTAAATAACTGCAAAAGTGAGAGTTTATATTTGTATGCGGATGCGAGTTGGGCCACCGATCTGGTGAACTCCAAGAGTTTTGGCGGATATGTATTGTATTTGGGAGGTTTGGTTATCGGGTGGGGCTGCAAAAAGCAAAGTGTTGTTGCCTGTAGCAGTATGGAATCAGAGTATATAGCACTATCTCATGCAGCTCGTGAAGCATACTGGGTAAGCTGCATCTTTGAAAACTGTGCATTATTCAATATTCCGGTTATACATTCTGATTCTATTTCCTCTATCCAATTTGCTACAAACGATATAGAAAATACAAAGACAAAACACATTAGGATTCGATACCATTTCCTACGCAACTGGTTTGAACGGGAATACTTCAAACTGGCCAAAGTACCAGGCGAGTACAATGTTGCAGACATATTTACAAAATGGTTAACAAATGAGAAAATCAAAGACCTGTGTGAAACAGTCTTTGATCTGTTACCTGATTAGTGTCTATAATACGGGCCATGACATCGTGTCATGGCATGGCTATGATATGCAGGAGCCCTGCGTTTGGAGGCCAGCCATAAGGCCGCAAGTCAGGGACGTGGGCTCGTTTTAGGGATACATGTCTTATAAGCGTGAACTTATTTGTTTAGTCCCCCACGCATGACATCTCTTTCTTTAGGGCCGGAGACCTCCTATGTAGAGGTAACCTAGTGAAGCGTTGGGCGCCTGCCATGGCATGGTGTCAAATGGTTTAGTGTTATTATCATAAACAGCTTTAATGTAAAGGGGCAATTGTTGTTATAAGAGTTAAATTAAAGTTGTTTATATAACCGTTAAAGGAGTGTGTTTGAGAATAACAAGTTGTTATTGCTCAAATGTACAAATTTTGTAATCATGTGTATACATGATTCATGAAAATTGAATTGAATTAATAATTGTTTGTTTTTGGAGAACAATGAGAAATTATTTGTACGTAGTTTATTATTTATTGCCCGTGTAAATATTTGTCATAATATGTTTAATAATAGAAAACACTAATTGCTTAGCAATATTAAGAAATAATATATTTTGAAAAATTAGAAATTATATTTATTGTGAGCAATTACTCAAAAAGTACATTTTATAGTGGATGTGGACTCAAATGTATTAATTCTGATGCAAGGAATTGTCACTCATTTGATCTAGATGTAAGAGGACAATTTCCTGTCATTTGATATCCTGGTTTGTCATTTTTGATGACACAACAAATAGATTGTGTCATACATGTTATTTATATTTTTTTTGCCCGAGACTGTAATTTTTTTTTGTTTTTTTTCAAACCAAGATGGCTGCAATAAAAATCTCAGCATTTTTAGGAGTTTGTGGACTGCATTAAGAGTGAGTTTTATTATCAATTCACATGTATATACCGGCATATGAGCACATATAGTGCGGCCGCAACATTGGCAACAAGTTCTGGCCATTTTCTGGATGGAAAACCATAGCAGCACAATACCAAATCCATATAGAAGGGATTTAGTGCAGCACATTACATACCATTTGCGGCACCAGTTGACTTGTTTCCATCCCGTGTACGCAGCTGAAGCGATACCGCAACGTACGGCGAGATTCGCGATTATCAACGGAGTACGGGAATCGCGTATACGACGGGCGGCAGCCGGGACACCTCCGACGGCACGAAATTTCGATTTTTAGGGCGAAATTCCAAAAACTGAAAAATTAATTTTTCGGTCCTGGAAAATAGATGTTACGCTTCCACAACATCTTTGGCCTGTTGATCCACCTTACAGCCTAACACTTTCTTCTTCCTGGGGGATGGGTGTCGTCGTCTGGGTCTTGCTTTTGGATGTGTGTGACTGAGCGTGTTGTTGGTGTTTGCTGTTATGTTAGTTTTGTTTGGTTTTTTGTTGTTGTTTGCTCATGTTGCTGTATCTTTTCAGTAGGGCTCTGGTTGGTTATTGTTTGGTGGTGTGTGTGGATCTGGTTTTTCGTGCCGTGGGTGTTTGTTGTTGGTGGGTGTCATGGTGTGTAGGATGGTTGGGTGTTTTATTTTTTTTGGTGCTGTTATTAATTAGTGTTTTGTTTTGTGGATGTTGTTGGGATGTGTTCAGGATGCTACTGGTTGGTGAGTGGTTTGGATTGGTGCTTTTGTTGTGTTTTTGTTTGTGGGGCAAGGCAAGGGCCAAGTAAGGTGTGGACTCGGTTTTGTCTTGCTGCTTACTTGGTGGTGTTTTTTGATCTGACCACCTTAGATGGCTAGCTTACTTGGCGGGTCCTGCAGCTGGGCTGTCTTTGGGATGATCTGTGTGATGGTCCAAAATCGGAAACAACTTGTTATTCTGCCACTAGATGGCGCTGACGGTTTGTCCGTGCCAAATTCAAACTACAGCTATTTGTTATTCTCACTTTTAGGTTTAATGAGTAGCAATATTAGTTTGTCGAGTAAATAATTCATGTTAATTTATTGAATTATGATAAATAATATCTGAATTATTTATACATTGGATGTAAATCACTTGCAAAAGTGATTATTATTTAGGGAAAGTGTTGTAGGGAATTCCCTCCAACACCTACTCTTCTCATGTGTAGTTTGGGGATTAGATGCACCTGCGACCTATTTCCTATTTTGTGTGGATGACCCTTGATCCTGGTCAAGCAGAGTTCACTTGGACTCTGGCAGGAAGTTGTACCGATTGGCCCAACTTCGTGTATGTCATTGTTAATTCTGTAGTGCCCGCCTCTAATGGTCATACTGATGTTCAATTGAACACAGGCTGACCACCAAGGGAGCGACTACTATAAAAGGGCTCGCAGAGCTCTATTTGGTTCCAGATTATCCTTAAAGATATATTAATGTTATGTTCAAAGTTACCTAGTTGACGTGGTTTCAGAACGCTTTGTTAAGACTCTCGAATCGGCAGGTGCAACAACCATGTTATGAAGGCATATGTACCGCGAATACAAAAGTAGTGATGACATGATGTTGTGACACATCGGAGTGGTAGTTGTTGACCTGGACACGCCAGTTGTCGTAACCGCTCTATTTTGGGTTGGATAATTATCTGTTAACGTGTTAGTCGCGATGCGGAGTGCCAGACTGTACGGATGAAGGCCAAGTGGGCCACTTGACCCTCGCGACACCCCACTCAACTCTTGTGTACGGTATTTACGCATTGTCTTGTTAGTCGGTACTCTGGTCATGTGGCCAGTGTCCTGTTATTCCTCAGTCTGGGACGCATTGTCACTCGGCAGTGTCAGCCCAAACCTTGTGACGAATACAGCTCTCAAAATCAACCATTAGTCGGATTGATCTTCTGTCCATACCGTGCTAGAACCACCTCAGAAAACCAGAAATAACAGCTAATGATCTAGATCCAGATACTTTATAGACCCACCCGTTTATATTCTTAGTTATGATATCTCTGTTCGATAGTGCACCATTCCTGGCTCTATAGTTTATATAAATGTTTATCAGTCAGTGCTATGTTAATAAAGTAATCTTGTTATGTTTTGATAAGTTATGTTGTATATTTCCCTATGAGTTTCCATACACTTCCGAATCTCGTGTAGCTGTTAGTGATTTAGTCGATATTTCGAGGTTATTATCACTTGGTAATTTTCCCGAATATCGGATCGTCACGTCTGTTCTCTTTTTGTTTTTGTATTCGAATTTCGATTGGCTTGGTGAGTAAGCATGATTTTTGTGTAGATTTAAAATGTTTTTTTTATAGTTTACTTGAGTTTGTTGATTGTTGGTTTCTTAAGGTATTAAAGCAGCGGAAGTGGGGACAGGGGTGGTGGCAGCGCAGTCTGATGGGCATAGTGGTCCGGGCAGTATAGCAGTGCAGTGCAGGGCGTTCAAGCGGTGGCAAGCAAGGTTGACAATGGAGGCAAGGGTGGTGACGATGGGATTTCTGGTGTTTGAAAAGTTTGGAAGTGTTAATAAGGAAATTGTAGTTTAATTACTGTATTTTGTTTTGTTGGTTTTTTTTGTTGATTGTTTTGGACTGAATATTTTTTTCAGAATTATATATTTTTTTTTGAAATTTTTTTTTGGAATTATATTTTGTTTTTTTTATAATTATACTTCAAGTTTTTAGATTTTTTTTTTGTGAATTATATTAGGTGCATTCAATTTGATTTAGATAAATTAACTTAGTTGACTTAACTGCTAAGTTGACTTAAACTCATTACATGTGACATTTTGAATGTCATAGTTATGGCAAATGAATCGCTTAAGGTAATTAATCTCACTTAAGTTGCATTCCATAGGTGCGTTCAATTTGATTTAGATGAATTAACTTAGTTGACTTAACTGCTAAGTTGACTTAAACTCATTACAAGTGACGTTTTTGACGTCATAGTTAAGGCAAATGACTCGCCTAAGGTAATTAATCTCACTTAAATTGCATTCAATATTGCCTGAATAAAATTCTTAAGTGTGTAGTTGACTTAAAGTGACAGGATATGATGTATTTGACGTCATATTCATCTAAAACCTCCTACTTTAGACATCTTAACTTAAGTTACCCCAATTCGTATCTTAAGTTAAGATGTCTAAAGTAGGAGGTTTTAGATGAATATGACGTCAAATACATCATATCCTATCACTTTAAGTCAACTACACACTTAAGAATTTTATTCAGGCAATATTGAACACAATTTAAGTGAGATTAATTACCTTAAGCGAGTCATTTGCCTTAACTATGATGTTAAAAACGTCACTTGTAATGAGTTTAAGTCAACTTAGCAGTTAAGTCAACTATGTTAATTCATCTAAATCAAATTGAACGCACCTAATATTGCCTGAATAAAATTCTTAAGTGTGTAGTTGACTTAAAGTAACAGGATATGATATATTTGACGTCATATTCATCTGAAACCTCCTACTTTAGACATCTTTACTTAAGTTATCCAATTCGTATCTTAAGTAAATGTAGTTATTTGTGTAAGGAATGGAGGAGACAATAAGATGCGACCATGAGTTACGGTTGAACAGGATATGACTAATATTTAATTACAGGATGAGATAATACAAGTGTTGGTGAGCCATTGCTCCACCAGATGGCGATAACATGTGATAATAGAATCTTCCACTTCTACACTTCCCCTGAAGATTGTCTTCTTGCATTGCATTTCTTCTAGTTCGTCTCGACTAGTCCAAACTGCTTTGCAAAATCTTCATGCTTCGGTTTAAACAAACCTTTCGTCAAAACATCAGCAATCATTCGATCTGTCTGTAAGAATTCTATTGCGATGTCTCCTCGTTTGTGTGTTTCTCGGACAAAATGGTGTCTAATGTCGATATGTTTCGTTCGAGGGTGAAAAACTGGATTTCTCACCAGCTTGTGAGCTCCCTGGTTGTCACTGTAGATCACGGTGGGCTCTTTCTTTTGTTTTGCAAATTCTATTTCTCGCAAGAAATTTCGCAAATAGATTGCTTCTTTTGATGCATCCGACAGCACCATGTACTCTGCTTCTGTCGATGATGTCGCAACGGTCCGTTGCTTCCTGGCCTCCCAACATATTGTTGCATTCGCCAACTTAAAACAATATCCCGTGTACGAGCGTCGATCATCCAAATTTGCTCCCCAATCCGCATCCGTATAACCAACTAGGTTTTTGTTGACATATTGTAAATTGAAGTATTTAGGTTCCCAAGTGTATGGAACCAACACTTGATAATGTGCTTTGTTTAAAGACTTAATTACTATAACAGATTTGTAGTTTATTGTTTGGCCCCGTATATATGTGTACATTTATATTTCTCTGTATAATCTGGGCTCTGTTCATTTCATTTGCAAACAGAGTCAATTGATTAATTATGAAGTGTGAAAATATTATTTTGGAATTTTCCTTAATTTTTATTACCCAGATATTTCTTGTAAAATGTACACAATGATGTATTTTCACTTATTTGCTATTGCAGAATATGATCTCAGTGATTTTAGTAACTTAGAGCTTGTATGTTTTCATTTTGCCTATGTATGTCATATTCTGTGATTTCTTTGCTGGATTTGTAATCATAAGACATGTCAACTGATCTTGCCAGTATTTGTCATGTCTTGTGATATTTTGCTTGTTTAAGGGTATTTTGTGACATGCAGTCATGATGTCACAAAAACTTGTCATTTGACCATGTTCTGGTCTGGGTTCCATGCTACACACTCTTGGACCCGTCCTTGTTGTGCCAAGATGGCGCCTGTTATGCTGCTTGACCAAATAAAGGATGTTTTGCAGTTTTTAAGACTTTTAAGTGTGAGTTTGGTCGCATAATTTATTTAATTCACTTTATATTGTTTCTGGCACTATAAGCGGTTCGTCCGCGGCCAGTCAACGCTCCATTACTGCCCATTACGAGTGCTGAGGCCCGGCACTGACGGCACAAGGCTGTCCGCCATTTGCGATCATCAGGAAACTTGCATCTTGTGTTTTAAAGCGGTTTTTGAGGAATTTCACCGAAACCGCTCGGCCTAAAATTATGATTTCACTGTGGGATACTATTTGGACCATGCTGAACACGATTCGCTAGGTCCCGAAGCCCAAATTTTGCAATTTCGAGCCGACTTTTTGGTGGACGAGAATCACGTCAACTTTCGGCCGCAGCCGGGCCACTTGCTTCCGCCGAGCCGAACTCGATTTTCCATCGAAAATCAAAAGTGCCATTTTTCGATTTTTCATCATTTTGTACAACTGTGAACTTCCACCACAGTTGACCATTGCCTGAGGAAGGTCCACACGTACAGTTTTCTCCGGTTTTCTCAAACTTCAATCCCAATTTCTCGGTGTGTTTTAAATACCGTAGAACCCACTTTGCTGCGGTCCAATGGGTGGCGGTAAAACATGTGTTATACTGACTGAGCGCACTCACTGCATATGCAATGTCGGGTCGAGTGCAAACTGCGAGATACATAAGTGATCCAATTAAATTCTGATACGGATATTCGTTTGGATCAAGATTTTCTCATCGGTTCCATCTTCATTTTTCTTGTTTTTCTGCAATTTCTGGTTTGCGTCAAGTGGTGTCGAGTTGGTTTTGAAATCCGACATCCCAAATCGATTCAAAACATCCTTTACATATTTTTGCTGTGACATCTTGATCGACTTCGTGTTTTCGTCTTGTTTAAATTCGATTCCAAGACAATAATGTATCGGGCCCAGATCCTTCATTTTAAACTCGTTCTTCAGTTTTGTCTTGATTTTGTCTATATTTTTCATGCAATTCATTGCGATTATTATGTCATCTACGTAAATTGCAAGTAATGTGACAATTTTTCCGGTTTTCTTGAAATAAACACACGGATCTGCATTTGTAGGCTTCACTCCAAATTTCTGCAGTGTTTCGTCCAATTTCTTGTACCACTGCCTCCCTGACTGCTTCAATCCGTACAACGCTTTCTTCATTCGACAAACTTTTTCATTCTTGATCTTGAGTCCCGTAATTTCATCAAACATTTCGGGGAGTTCCATAAATATTTCCTCCTCAACTTTGCCGTTCAAATATGCAGTTACGACGTCTAACTGGTGAACTGTCAATTTTAATTCGGCTGCAATTGCCATTATTGTCCGAATCGATCCTGGTCGTGCAACGGATGCGAAAGTCTCGAAATAGTCGATACC
>JH430595.1:99413-109651 GCA_000239455.1 Strigamia maritima | reverse complement strand
ACGCAAGAAATGAGCAAGAAAGCGAAAATAACAGCGGCAGAAATTAATTTGGGCGCAGATGTGACGGCAGAAGAGACAAAAATCGTAGTGGAAATTATTAACGATGAGTTTCGTGATTGTTTCGCGACGAATTTGGACGAAGTCGGATGTTTCCGTTTTTAAAAATGGACATCGAGTTGACGACGCAACGACCTACGAATTTACGAAAGTACCAATATTCGACGGCGCAAAAAAGGAAATCGATAAGATGATCGCAGAGTTAGAAGGCGCGGGGTTTATTACAAAGTCGAAGAGCCCATTCAATAGTCCGATTGTGTTGGTACGAAAGAAAACTGGCGAGTGGCGTATATGCATAGATTTTCGGTTCCTCAACGATATAACCGTGAAAGAACATTTTCCTTGTCCGCGGTTAGAGGAATTATTGGACGGGACACACGAATGGCGAGTGTTTTGCGTTTTCGATTTAGCATCGGGCTACTACCAAATCGAACTATCGGATGACGCAAAAGAGAAGACGGCCTTTTCTACAATGGCAAACAATATCATTTTACGCGAATGCCATTCGGATTGGTAAATGCACCGTTCGTCTTTAATCGAGTTATGGAAATGGCATTTGGACATTTGCCATACGAAATATTGCGGCGATACATGGACGATATTTTGACGGGTGCGCACACAACGAAGGAATTAATTGCGAAGATAAAGAAATTTTAATCGAAGTTCGGAAGTCGAAGTTGACGCTAAAGCTCAGCAAGTGTCATTTCTTATGCAAAGAAGTACAATTTTTGGGCCTTCGACTAACGGAAAATGGATTGCAACCGGGGCTCGAGAAGACGAGCGCAATTCGAAATTTTACGGTGCCTAAAGACACGCGAGGGGTTAGGAGCTTTTTGGGCTTGTGCGGGTATTTTAGGCGCTTCATCGCGGGTTATGCAACGAAGACGAAGGCGTTGACGCGATTGACCAAGAAAGGCGAGCCATTTATTTGGACAGCGGACTGTGAGGCAGCGTTTCGAAATTTGATCGCCGAATTAATTGCGGCACCGGTGTTAAAAGTATTTAACAACACACAACCGTGCGAAGTACATACGGACGCATCGCAAGAAGGGGTTGGCGCAGTTTTGATGCAACGAGGGACGGACGAGCTACATCCGATCGTATATGCGAGTCGAACAACGACGGATTGCGAGAAGAAATATCATTCGACCGAGATCGAATTATTGGAGGTGGTTTGGGCGGTTTCGAAATTCAGGATGTATTTATACGGGGCCGAGTTCGTAGTGGTGACGGATTGCGAGGCCGTCAGATACGGACTAAAGAAACGAGAGTTGACGCCTCGAATCGGGAGGTGGGTGCTGGTGCTGATGGAGTTTGATTTTAAGGCAGTGCATCGACCAGGCCTGCTCATGGGACACGTCGACGCACTGAGCCGCAATGCAGAGTCACCCACTCACGACGACACGGAGTTGGAGCGGCGATTTCGCGTCAACAAAATTAAATTCTTGGAAGGAGACTGGCTCACGGCAGCGCAGGGCAGCGACCCTGACTGCAAGGAGCTGAGGGACGCATTAATGATGACTGACGAAGGGCTAGTGGACGAAAGAATGCGGGGTTATGCCATCAAAAATGGCCACGTCTACTACGAGATGGTACGAAACGGGCGCCGGAAGAAAATTTTATACTTGCCCAAAATGATGAGAAGGCAGATCATACGCGAAGTGCACGAGGGACACGCACATCCGGGCGTAGACGCAACAATAGAAGCAATTTTAAAACGATTTTGGTTTCCCAGAATGAGGAGCTTCGTGAAATCGGCGGTTGGCGCGTGCGTAACATGCTTGATGGGTAAGGAGCCGGGAGGACGAAGACCAGGCCACTTAAACATTATAGAGCAGGCTGCTAAGCTTGCCCGCTGCGCCTTGTATGGCGATGGCCTTACGTCGCACGACAACAATGTCGCCTACCTCATATTTTTGAATCGGCCCCCGGTGTCTATCGGGGGGCCGTTGCGTGTGAGTCGGCGAATCTCGAGTACCGTTTACGAGATCACGAGCCTCGAGGAGCCGCCAAGATACAGGACAACGGCACCAATCGATCAGTTGAAGAAATGGGCGTTCGAGGACGACACAACATCTGACGATGAGGCCCAAGACGTGACAACGAGCGTCGGCGAGGGCGCCGACAGTTAGAGTCGGATGACCGAGTGTGGAGTTTCGGGGTTTTGGATGACGAAGGGGAACGTTGGACGGACGTCATGACGTCATGACGTCATGACGTCATATGCTGTTCCTAAATGTCATGTTTTATTTATAAGGAAACGAACCAATAAAATCACTTTTGAATTTTAACTTTGTGTCAAGTGCTTGTGGACCATGTGGTCCACCTTTGTTTAAATTTTCGGAGTCAGCTAGTAATAGTTTACAGTAGTTTATTATTACAAAATAAAAGTTTGGCAATGTAGAAAGTTGTATATTTAAAATAAATCGTCACTAGATGTCATTAAATTTAAAAAAATAAAAAAAAAATCCACATTAATTAAAATTAAAAAGCGACAGTTTGGCATCCACACGTCACCAGGACGTACACGTCATTTCGACGTTTATCTGGACGTCTAAATGACGTGATAGATTTTTTTTGTATATAAACATGACTTATTGTTTGTTATACTTATTCCATGTTGATAATTGATTAATTCAACACACGCAACAATGGCAAATATCAATAATGACGTATCAAATGAAGTTGTTGATGTACCAATAAATGAAGTTGTTGATAAGGTGGTACCTATGAAATTAGAAAGTGTAATTACAATTCCTGAATTGAGTGACGAGAAACTTTCTGGATTGCAGAACACTCGTTCGTCGCAGTTGTCTCGCCAAGAGAAATCGGAAATTGATTCCCGATCAGTTTTTGTTGGAAATTTATCTTACGACACTACTAGCGAAGAATTGAAAAAGCAGTTTGAAGGATGTGGACTCATTAATCGAGTAACTATTTTGATAAATCCACGTACTCAGGAATCAAAGGGATTTGGATATATCGAATTTGATGATCAAATTGGGGTCGAAATGGCTTTATTATTCAACAATTCAATGTTTCAAAAAAGATGTATTCGCGTGTGTGTAAAGAGAACAAATGTACCTAAAATTTATCCCGCGAGAAATTTTTCTCGCGGCAGGGACCAGGATGTGTGTGGTCCAATTCGCAGACCAAGATTTAGGCCTACTTCTGCTCCTTATACTAGAAATCACAGACCGGTTTATAAGTGGTGAAAAAAAATTGTCGTAAATTTTTTTATTTTTATTTTTTTATTTTTGGGAGTGTTTTTTGTGTTGAGTGTGAATGATGCAATTGGGATTTTGAGGCATGTTTTTGAAATTTAAATTGCGACATTTGAATATATTTTTTTTTTTTATTGTTATAGGTGTTCGGGAAATCGCTCCTGTACATTTTCCATGGATGATCATCATCCCACAAGAATGTGTTCGGATCCGGGGACTGTGATAGTTCTCTATGATTGCGTTCCAGGTAGGAAAATAAAATTTTAATTCCTATTTTTTTTTTTTTTAAAAATGAGTGAACAAACGTCGAGCGACAAATTGATTTATATTAGGAAAGGAAATGGCGGATTCATTATTTTTTTTTAAATTAATTTATTCTTTAAATCGAAATTCTTGGCGAGAAAAAAAAAAAAATAAAAAAAAAATAAAAAAAAAAATTATATATTTAATTGTTTTAAGAATAAATTAATTAAAACAATTGTTTACAATTAAAAACAATTAAATTTTTTTTAATACAAAATATCTACTTTTTTACTTGTAAACAATTTAATTAGAAATGTCGACTTGTTAATTAAAAGTTTTTTTGTAATTTAAATTTTACAAAAAAAAAAAAAAAAAAATTTAATCTTGATTTTATTTTTATTAATGATAATTGAATTTTTTTGTTAATTCCAAGGACTAACAACAAAACTTTTTTCCCAAGTGCTATTTATTAAAATTTTATCTATTTAAACTCTTTTTATTCTAAATATTGTAAATAAGAAACAACACAATGAGAACACAATGAAGTTGGTCCGGGACGTGAACCAACCAGGTCCCGGTCTGGGTTCCAATGGAGTCTGGGCTGTTTGTTTTTCACCAAATACGGATGTTATGAGAGACATTAAAGCCATTGATTTTCCAACTTTATCTAAAAATTGTTAAAATGTCATTGGCTGAGAAATCCATTGTATCGAAAGTATATATTGTGGTATCTCATTTTAATTCTCTCGCCGAGCTGAGTCAAAAAATCATAATGTTTAGTAGCCCAAAAATGTGTATGCCATTGTTAACTAGCGAAAACGGTTGCAAAATAATATATTTTTGTATTCATTCGTGTTTTTGTGATGTTGCGCACATTTTTGGGTTACGAAACAACATAGCTGCATTCAAAAACTTATGTATAAAATGTAAGATATGCTGTGTTAAGGAAAATGCTGTCACTTCCTTTTGTGTGTGAGTGTCACTTCCTCCAACACACCTGGTGTAAAAGGAGAGCAGTGGCAGCCATCTTGAAAACGATAGATCGTTTTGATTCAAAAATGAGGTTTTAACCTATTAAAACCTAACAATTTTGAAAGTGGAGACTTCATCGAACAACATCCTAACAATTCCAGAGAAATAAGTGTAAAAATAGGTAAGATTTCTGACAAATTAGTTGTACGGAACTCGGCGAACATCGTGGCCGCGGTAATCGCACCTAACGCGGCCAACATGTTCGCCAACACCCGTCGAACGCAACAAGTGAAGTTTTAGTTCTGTTCACAAACAAAATAGTGTGTGAACAGACATTGTGTTGCAACTGTGTTTTTTTCTTGCGCTACTTTACGTTGCCCAATGTGAACACAAGTGAGAACCTACCTTAACACATTTAACACATGAGTTTTTACTGTTTTGGGAAAATGTGTGTGATATGATGGGGTAGCATCAAAGAAATGACACTATTTTGGATACTAAGAACATCTTTTATTTTCCGCATGAAGCTCACAGATTGTGCATGCATGGGCATATTACATGCCCCATTGTGGCACCTACAGGGCACTTAGCTTATTAATTGGCTCATTCGTGTGATATATATGTGATGTTGTGTTTCCATAACATCAGCATCACACAAAATGAGCAAAACCTAAACTTTTTTTGCTTTTCTTGCTCCATTCTGTCAAAGAGGACAGGAACTCTCTCTCTCCCCATGACTTTGCAGCGTTCTCTTCTCGCTCTTTTTTGATCCTCCACTTCCTGTACTTCGTAACGTGACTCCAAGGCTGGGCATCTGCATGGGCGGTCACAAACTCAAACAAATCTACACGAAAAACGTGAAGTACGTAAACTTAACAACATATTCATAACATATTGTTACGGAGTGGCCCAAGGGAGCCTCCGTAGCACCCTCGTCTCACCACTTCTCCAACAGATGGCATTAAAACCAATAACTGCCACCAGATGTCACATCACCTCAAATTAGTATGCACACCAATCAGAAACAGGCAACACCCACAACATAGTTTTCTTAGTTGATTTTGGAACAAGAGAAAAACAGTCTTCACCTGGACATGAGCCAGTTAGTTCTTAGTTCCTCTCAAGTCCCAATGACCAGTTCATGGCCGGGAGTGAGAGGGCTAAAGCTTTAGGTTTTTCAGAACTCATTGGATCTATACATAGGCTTAAGAGGTTAGAATTGATTTTAGAATTGTAATTGATAATTGTAAGTTTTGTAATTAACTTTGAAAATAATAAGAATAAAGAATGTTGAACTTTAAATAAGAACTAAAATGACTCCTTATTGCCAGAACCAGTGTTGGCTCTGCTACCGCTACAAGTAGCGGCGCTACCGGTAGCGCCGCTAATATTTCGCTACTTTTTATTTTAGAGTAGCGAGTAGCGAAAAATCGCTACTTCTTCAATAAAGCAGCGAAAAAAAGCGATATTTTTCGCTACTTTATCGCTACTTTACTTATACTGTTTTACAGTGTTGTAATACTTGAATACTGTCATAATACTAGCCAATGGTTAGTATTATGGCAGTATTCAAGTATTACTACACTGTATGTGTTATTTTTCGTTAAAAAAATAGTAAAAAGTAAAAAAAATAATAAAAAAAAAAAAAAAAAATTATTTATCGGAGAAGTAGCGAAAAGTAGCGGACGGTAGCAGAAAGTAGCGATAGCGACATATCGCTACTTCCTAATAAAAGTAGCGGTAGCGATTGCCGCTACAAAAATTAGTAAAGCTACAGTAGCGGTAGCGGTAGCGCGCTACTATTTTCAGTAGCGGTGCCAACACTGGCCAGAACCAGATAAGTCACTAATAAAATAAGGATCCCTAATTCCAGTTCCTAAGGGTCAGGGGACTGAAGGTCATGTGGTTCTCAGACCTCAGGGAGCCACATAACAATATCTAACAATCGAGTTTTAGTTTTTTGAATGCAGCTATATAGGGATTGTTTTGACTCAATTCGACGAGGGGATTAAATTGAGTTACCATAATATATGATACTGCCGCAAATGTGATTGCGATCAAGAGAAATGCGATGTCAATGCGATTGATCGCAAAACGCACAAATTGCATCGGAATTGCGACATGTTGCGATATTTTGCAATATTGTAGTTTTCAATATTTAGTTATAATTATTATAATATAATAATATTTTGATAATAGAAAATTAATTGTATCAAAAGTTTCGATACATTTCTCAGCCAATGACGTTTTACTCAATTAACGTGGGGTAAAAAGAGTTTACAACAGTTTATTAAAATTATTTCTTGTTATTGTAATATTGGGATGTTTTAGTATGTCCTTATCATCAAAGTTCAAAAGAAATTAATTTATCTAGATTTTGATAGATTTTGTTTTATGTATAACTTCATCTACAATGCATATCTGAATTCATAATAATTTGTTTTTTAAATGGCAATAATGATACGCTAGTTTTCAAAATGATAACTAATTGTCTTCTTAAAGTTATAGCTTAAAGTGATGGTGTTTTTAAGAAGAATATTTCATTTTTATGGTATATCGTCTCGAAAACCCATACCAGCAAAAGTGCAGAATTACCGACACGCTTTCTTTAAATTATGGGATCAGCTGGTCAGAAGGGGGCCATTAGCAGTGATGACCGCTGGATAATGTAAAACATCACTCAACTATACAACAAACATACATCTGCTGCTGTATAAGTTCATGAACTTGATAACTTTTGGGAGATATACGTAAAAACAAAAAATTAAGCATGTGCTCATATGCAAGCAGCAGCAGTGAACTTTAAATTATCGCCACGCTCAGCTGCATTTACGCATGGTCTGCTTAGTGTCATGGGACCTTGGGCACTTCTCATTCTACATCAATTGACTTGAGTATTTACATGGTTATAGTAAATTTGTTATCAAGAAGGCCTGTTGTCAGAATTTTTGCTGTCATATCTACTCATACTTCAATTTTCCACAATTTAGTGTTTGATGTAATCACTATTCATATAACTTTGATTGCTACCTGTACATTATGTGTATTCAACAATTTTAATGATGTCATTAACTCGAATTGCATAGATGTAAATCAATTTTGAATAATATATTTATGTAATTGATGGCATATTTCGACTTTTAGAGTGACCCATTTACACCTATTTCGCATCACGGCAGAGCCAAAACTCATTCTGATAATTGAAAACATTTCGATTGGTGAAATTACAAATCCACTAAACCGAGACATTCATTAGCAACAGATGGACGAATTTCATTTCCAATTATTCGGTTACTTTTGACTGCAGTTAATCAATTTACACAGTCAATTCAATTGTTGTAACTATACCCCATTGGTCGATTTAGATATTTATTAATGTTTAGACAAAAACACTTGACTTTGTTCCTGCCGGCATGTCACATGTTAACCATCAAACGTATAGTAGACTGCAACGAGAGAGAGAGAAAAATAGGGTTTACACATGCTATTAACTGACAAAAAGAATCTGACACAAATTAACCCTCAGATAGACAAGCTTTAAAAATAACATTAGTGGATAACCCATGGACACGATCATGTTCATATTTCGGGTCAAGTAGTTAAAGCGCTGTTGCATTTAGTTGAAAAAACTGCCGCTGTTGGCGCTGGTTTTTTCTAAAAACGGCCACTGCACATGCGCACGGAGTTTCATCTTTACTTGGCTTTCTTGCTTCACAATCTTTTTTAATGTGATCGTCTGCTAGTAACCCTAAACAGAAGCGCTTTAGCCGATATGCAGTGAAGCCGGCTTTTTTTTTCTGCTGGGGTTTTAAGGGGCTAAAATTTGCCGATCAATTATTTCAATAAATATCAAAGCAAATACTTCAAATTTTTTTATATATAAAGTTTATTAGTATTTGAACAAAGTCAGAAAATTTCAGCTTCATAAGATAAGCCAAAAAAAATTTTTCCTATTCAAGAAAAGAGCTGAATACAATCGTGTCATAGGTTGCCCATCCAAGGGTTAAAGAGATATAGAAATGTAGTTTTTTTATTATTTTACATCAAAGCTTACCTCATATTTTCCTGTGCAAATGTGCGTCTCAAAGTCATGTGACGATGACGGCTGTTATTTGGTTGTTGTTATAATGTTTTGGCACCAAACAAAGCAGTTTTAAAAATACAATGTTGCCAACAGTGCAGCAATGTTAGAAGAAGTGTCATTTGGAACAATGCAGCAACATTGCAAATGTTTGGTGTTACCTGGGGAGAACGTGATCTAAAACAAGAAAATCTAAAAACACAATAGTACACAATCGAAAATGCCTGGGCAAGATCCTATTGGTGAATTCTAAACCTCCTTTTTATGTCTAACAAAGAAAGCTCGAATAGAAAACATGTGTTTTGGCTTTTATTGGTTTTTCGTACACATTTGGTGTGTAAGCTATACTTTCAAAGGGTATTGAAGAGCTGGAATGCACTATAGTCTGTACGCGTATCTCTATAGTCTATATTGGACTAGCTAAAGGTGCATTTTCATTTGCGAGAGAATTTCTCGCGCCACAATTAAAATCGTGCTACAAAAAAAATCGCGCCAACAATCACGCCGCTCTAAAAATCAAGCTTTGGCTTGAGCATTTTCATTAGAGCAAAAAGGACCACTTCTTGCTTTCAAAAAAATTTATAAAAATTAGTTGCCATCTCATGAAATATTCATTAATTTGAAATGTTTAGCATCAAATATTGCTGAATTTATTATTTTTTGGCTTTTCTAGATGTGGATGACATTGATTACGGTAATTAAGATTGAAAATTCAGGTGGGAGAAAAAAATCAGCGCCATTTGCAATTGTGGGTGGAGCCTGTTAAAATGCCAGACACAAACCGCATTCCTATTGGTCCAGATTGTCACATGATGCGATTTTAGGCGTGATTTTGTGAGCAAAGCTAGACTTGACAGAATCGTGCCAACAATTGCGCGCCTTTGCAAGTCTAGCTTGCATGAAAATGAACAAGCGTGCGATTTTTGTTGCGCGATTGTTCAAAAATGAGCGCGAGAAATGGCATTTCTCGCAAATGAAAATGCACCTTAACGACCTTTTCACGCAACAAGTTATTCCAAAGCGGAGTCGCATGATCTCATCAGCAAATGGCGAAACATGTGTATGACAACATCAAAATGGCATCAACAAAATGTCGACAACAATCCAAATTATTTAGATATGACATTTTGACTGATTTTGTGTTTTGTCTGTTCCCATTGTTAGATGGAATTGGTCACAAACTATTTCGAGCCATGAATTCGCTGCATGTGTAAAAAGGTCTCAGCCAATCCGATGTGCACTATAGAGTTACGCGGACAGACTATATCAATTTCTTTAAACCAATTGTTATTTAATTACAAAAATTCAAAAAGTTTAATTAAACAAAACTGTACCCATTATAATAACACAGTACCTACATTTTGAATGTGCAGAAGAGTTTGACTGTCAGTTATCTGAACTAGAATTAGCGTCGTATAGTGACAAAAAGAGGAGTTAAAAACATATTTCAAATGAATCGAATGTTTTTCTGCTTTAAATTTCTATTTGTTTAATTAATTAATTTATGATTTGAAGTTAATAACACGATAATGAGCTTTAAATTTAGTGAAATAATAATAGGATTATACACGTTGCGAAGAATGAATTAAAGATGACGTCACAGATAGACTTAGCGAGAGAGCGAAGAAAATAAGAGGGGGAATCATGATGGAATTGTTTGC